>PVJX010000229.1:0-96936 GCA_004027295.1 Dolichotis patagonum
TAACATATAACATATAACATATAACATATAACATATAACATATAACATATAACATATAACATATAATATATAATATATATAATATATATTACATATAATATATACATATATAATAATATGTATTATATATTATATATAATATAAGATAGTAAAGATAGCTGTAATGTTGTTTCTCATAGTTCACAGAAATGAAATCTTTGTGCTAATATTTTTTGGACATGATGTCATGAGTATACCTTTTACCGTGAGTCACTTCTGTGAAGGTAACAATATATAATATTTTAATTATTGTTTCTCTTCTATTAGGCATTTTGGAAACTCTGCTGTATTTTTATTTCTATTTTTTTTCCGTTAAGATGCAAAAAATTGCCAGAATTTTAGCTCAGCAGAAATGCAACTGCCTGGCAAGTTGAGAGATTTATTCTTGGTACCGATAAATAAAAACACAAATAAAATTAAAAAACATTTTGATACAATTTAGAATAATTTTTATATTTTCACTGTAAAATAGCATACAGATTAACATAAAGTATTTCTAAATTATAGATACAATTAAATGAATATGGGTAAAAATCTAATTTGTAACAATCAGGCTATCATAAATGTAAAGATTTGATAATTCAAGACTTCACAATGAAATCATAGATTTTATGCTATAACCTCCAGGGATGCAGAAGTATAAGGTAAGGAACATAGATATCAGTATCCATATAGCGTGTAAATATTTTCAGCTTTCTTCCCATGGAAACAGATTTGGAGGATATCCTGCCATCTTCTTCTCATATATTTTATCAAATGCTTCAGCTTGGGCGACAGTGAAGTGATTTTTCCAGTCCCCCACGACTCCTAGAAAACACAGCATAGAGACTTAGATCAGATCTAGTAATAGGGCCCAAGACTTTAGAACATCTCATTGATCATCTCCTAAGGCCCATCTGACAGAGGAAGTAGCTGGCATAGCTGAAGGACCAGTTCTGAGCAAATAGCCTTTCTATGACTGGGTGCCTACCATTCAAACTTCTGCCTCCTCAGAAACAATTTCATTCCCTAGCTCTCTCAAGCCAGTCTTGTTTATAGTCTTTTCACTGCAAGCCAGGCTCAATCTTTTGAAGCATTTAAACTCTATTCCTTCTCACCATGCCTGTTTTAACTGGTTTGCACCATGTCAATCTCATTTGCCATCTGAGTTAAAAATAGGTTAAACTGGAATGCCCTTTTATTTCTGTGTTGGCATTTCTGTTTCTGAATATGAATAATTAACAAATCTATGTATCTTGTAGATGTGAATTTCTTTTTATATTTCTACATTATATTTCTACTGAGTTTGATCCCCAATAATAAAATAATTGCTATTCTGTGCCAGGTACTATACTTCAGAATAAAAAATACACAAATTATAATTGAGCAAATAAAAATTATCTAGTTCAATGATTTGAATGTATTCCTAAACCTATTTTAAATAGTTGGGCATGAGCCTGGGTGTTTCTGAGAAGTTGTGAAAATTTTAGATATGAGATCTTTTCAAAAGGTTAGGTCATTGACAATGTGACCTTGAAGACAATTGTGGGAGAATGGAGAATTAAGGCTTAATTGCTGTCCACTCTGAGCACGAAGGAGAAAAACTCAGGCATCTTAACTATTCATATACATTCTTTTTTCACCAAGAGTAAAGTCTTCCATATTTTCTGACAGATTTTGGAAGTAGTGCATTGTTTCTTACCTTTTCTCATAAGTGAGAAACCCTCAGTAATATGATCAGGATTCATGGTGCTTAGATTGGACATTTTGTTTTCTTTCATGAATTCAAAGGAGCTATACTTGAGGACTAAATCTATTTCTTCAGGTTTTAACTTTTTTCCTAAGAATTGACAGATCTTCTCTACAGTGCTTCTTGTGTCCTAAAAAAAAAAAAGATACCAAAAGCTAGAGCAACGAGTGAGGAGAAAAGATAGAGAGGAGAAAAGAAAGGATTTATCTAAGGTAGTGAATGCAGATGATAAAGAAAATCAAAATTTAACAAAGGTAGAAAATTTTGAGTTGCATCAAGAGGAGGAAAAAATTAGAGAGTTAAAATGAGAGGGCCTGACCTGTGTGTATCATGCAAAGATGAGAAGGACTTCACAGTGTGATTGCCTACAGCAAATCACAGAAAAAGGGCCTTGGACATTCATGGCTACTATTGGAAACACAGAGACAATAACCCTAAACAAGGAGATATCCAGGATGAACTTGAGAAAAATTAGTTTTTACACCAAAAAACAAATAAACAGAACAAAACACTGACTTTTTCAAATAATGTTTAAGTACACAAAGCATTTTTAAGACCCTATAATTCATGAACTCAACAATTACTATTTACTTACAGAGTATGATGAAAATAGCTTTTGTAACAAGAAAGATTTTGCTTTGTATTCTATTGCATGTTACCTAGTTAATAATCAAGAAAGAGACACAGATACGGCAATAAGTAAAGATATGTTCCTTATGTGATTTGAAAGAAGGTTGAGGGAACATGTACCTTTAGGTACTAAGCTCAGGATCCAATGCTTGTTGCAAAAGACTCAATTCATGGTGCGAACACAGAGGGCAGCACTGAAGTAGCCAGAGGAAGGTGATAGGTAGCTTTGCTTCTCTTCTGGGGAATAAAGCCTGAATCCATGTTATTTTCTCTTTTCCACTGTCTATGAACACAGTTTTATTTTCATTTTTATTCCTTTTTTATTACTAAATTTATTGGTACATTTTAGATGTACATAATGATCATGTTCATTAGAGGAAATTTATATCTGTACAAAATATTTTTTATTCTTCATTTTTTCCCCAAAACCCTCTCTTCTTTTCGATCCATATTCCTCTCCCATTTGATAGAGCTTTGATTCCATTTTCTTCCTTCTTTTTTTCCATTCTCTTTCTTCCTTTCCTCCTCCTCCTTCTTTTTGTTTCCTTCTCATTTGAATATTTTCTTACTATTTCCAAATACTTGGTATACATTTTATTCCTTACTTAGCCTTTCAATTTCTACCAGTAGAGAAAAAATGTGATATTTAAACAGCTATGTTTTATCAGTCACCTCTTTCTCCTTCCTTCCTCCATCACTCCCTAATTCTCTTTCTTTTGTATAATTTCTTCCTGTCTCAAAACATCTTTTATATATTCTGATTTTATTTATATATTTGATATCTTATACCAGAGGAATGATGCAACATTTACACATGTGAGCTGAATTTATTTCACTTGAGTATTTTCTTGTGTCCATCCAGTTACCCACAACTCTAGTTTATCCTTCTGTACAGATAAGTAATATTCCACCATATTTTTTTTACAAAAATGCACAATTATATCCATTCCTTAATTGCTGAGAACTGTTTATTTTTAAGTTAATCTATTGCAAAATTAGCTGCTATAAACATGGGTGTGCATATATCCATAAGATATGATGGCTTTAATTGTTCTGGAAAAACTCCCGGAAGGGGAATAGCTGGTTCAAACGGGATCTCTAATCGTAGTTTTTTGAGGAATCTCTACAATAATTTCCATACTGATTGCACCAATCTACATTCTCCTCTATAGTGCAAAATGTTAACTTATTCCACATAATTACTCCAATATTTGTGACTGGTTGATTTCTACATACTCTCTTTTCTGGTGTGAAATAGAATCTCAGCGTTGTTTCAGTTTGCATCTCTTGAATGGCCTGTAATGTTGAACATTTTTTAACTTGCCTTTTGTACTTCTCCTTCTGTGAAGTGTATACTCAACTCGATGCACATTTTTGGATTGGGCTTTTAAATTTCAAGGTTTTGATTATTTTCAATTCTTTATATGTTCTAGATAGAAGTCCTTCATCTGAGAGAAAATCAGCTAAATTTTTTCCCATTCTGTCTGGTGTTTGTTTCATTCTGTTGGTAATTTCTTTTGCTGTGCAAAAATTTGTTAATGAATTGAGAACCCAGTTGTTGATTCTTTGTAGTATTTCCCATGAGATCTGAGTTTTGTTCATAAGATCTTCAACTACAGCTAATTTTTCAAGAGTTCTACCTATTCTGCCTTGTGGCAGTTTTAATATTTGTTATATATATATATATATATATATATATATATATATATATATATATACATCTTTGATCCATTTGATGGTAGGTTAATGCATGGTAATTTACATGGGTCTTGTTTTACTCTCTGGTATATGGAATGTCAGTTTTTCCAGAATTATTTATTAAAGAGACTGTCTTCATTCCAGTGAAATTTCTTGACCCCTTTTTAAAAGGTGAGGTGCCTGAGTGTTTTTGGTGTTGTTTGTTTGTGTTCTAATCTGTTTCATTGATTCTCAGATCTGGATTATTTTGTTGTTTAGTTGACTGTCATTTTTTTCTGTTCTTTGTTTTTGTTCTGTGTTATATTAGCCAATATCATGTAGTTTTTACAGTAAAATTTTAAATCAGGTATTGGGATGCCCCTCGCCTTTACTTGACTCCTAGGATTGTTTGTGCTCTTTTATGTCTCTTCTCATTCCAAATAAATTTTAGGAAAATTTTCTTTCGTTCTCTTAATTATGTTGTTCGCATTTTGATAGGAATTGCATTAAATCTGTACACAGTTTTGGGAATATAAGCATCTTCACTTTGTTTCTTCAGTTCAAAAATCAGGAGATATATTGCATTTTCTTCTGTTCATTTTAAATAGAAAACAATACAACTAAAATAAAACAATTTCAAAACAATTTAGTAGAAAAATAATGATAATTAATGGATATATACTATTTCATAGTAGTTGCTCAGAATCACAATATATAGGCATAACACTTTGCACTATATTATCACAAATCTTTAAAAAGTAACCTAAGTGAAAGTAGCCCTGAAACTATTTATCTTGTGTATGCTTTTTTCCTTTTCCTTTCCTTCCTTTTCCCTTTCCCCATCACAGTTTCTTTTTTCTTTTCAATATTTTCTTCCTAATTCACATTATTTATTGGACACTTTGGATCTTATTTACTTATTCCGTTTCTCACATTAGTGTGACTATATGATGTTTACACATGAGGGTCTGATTTGTATCACTTATGAGTATTGTCTTTCATTGCATCCATTTATCTATAGAAGTCTCAACTTTATAGTTATCTATGACTGCATAGAACTTCATTATACGAAAAATACACCTTTTTATTCATTCCATGCTTAATGCATGCTTGGGTTGTTTCCAGGATTTAGCTATTACAAATTTTGCTACCAGAAACATGGGTGCCAATCTGTATGTTTTACTTAATTTGTGAAAATACCCTGGAAAGGAATAGCCTGTTAAAATGAGAACCCTAATTCTGGATTTTTGATGATTCTCCACACTGATTTCCATGGTAGTTACACCAGTGTGCACCCACACAAGCAGGGGCAAAGCGTTCCCTTTCTCCATAACCCTTCTAGAGTTTATTATTAATTGATTTCCTGATGATAGACATGCTTTCTAAGATGCTACAGAATCACATTATCATTTTAATTTGCATCTATTGAATGACCAATGATGTGGAACATTTTTCATGTGTTTAGTTTTCATTTATATTTCTTCATCTGAGAAGTCTATATTAATCTCAGATGCCTATATTTACATTAGGTGTTTGAATGTGGGGAGCCTGAGTTTTAAAAATTCTTTTTATCTTCTAGATAAATGTGCTTTGTTGGAGGAACAACTAGCTTTAATTTTTTCTACTCTGTGAGTTGTCCTTTTACTCTATTGGTAGTTTCCTTTGTTGTGCAAAAGCATTTTAATGAGATTGCATTTATTGATTCTTCATTGTATTTTCAGTGTGGGCTGGACTTTGTCCCTGAAGTCTCTGCCTGCCCCTGTGTTTTCAAAATTTCTGTCTACTTTCTCATCCCAAAATTCAGTGTCTTTAATTTAATAGTTAGATCAGGATCTATTTGAACCTCAGTTTTGGGGAGGTGATCAACATTGTTCCAGTTTCTGTCTTTGGTGTGTGGAAACCATTTTTTTTTCTGGCAACATTTATTAAAAAGACTTTCTTTATCCAGGGAATGTGTTTGGTTTCTTTGCCAAACACAAGATGACTGCGTATATTTGGAGCTGTGTGCATGTCTTCTGTTTGTTCCACTTATCCTCAAGTCTAATTTTTTTCCAGTATTATTGTGATTTAGTCACAGTAGCCTTGTAATATAATTTCAGATCACAACTTATGTTGTGACTTGTCAAGTTTCTGGCCATTATTTTTCCTATTCTTGGCCTTTTCTGGTTTAAAATGAATTTAGCAATGTCTTCTCTACTTCCCTGAAGTTATATTAATGATATTTTGATTGGAATTGCATTAAATATGCATAATAGTTTTGGCAGTATGATTATTTCCCTATAATTGTTTTTCCTATCCATGAACAAGGGATACCTTTCCATTTTCCAGTACCTTCTTTGATCTAATTTTTGAAATTATTATAATTTTCAACATAGAGTTCTTTTATTTACTTTCTTACATTGATTCTAAAGTATTTCATTTATTTGGATGATATTGTAAAAGGTGTTTTTCCCCTAAATTCTCTCTGTGTGTTTATTTTTGGGCATAGAAATGCTACTGATTTTTGAATATTGGATTTGCACCTAGGGACACCACTGAATGCAGTTATTATGTCTACCAATCCTTTGGTGAGTTTTTTAAGGTCTTCTTTTAGAGTCTTTGGTACATAATTACATTTAAATATCTTCCTTTGCTATCATTGATTCTTTTATTTCTCACTCCTATCTAATCAGTCTGGCTAATGTTTCTAGAAATATATTGAATAGGATTGGTGATAGTGGGTATCTTTCTGTTGTTCCTGATTTCATAATGAAAACTTTCAGTTGTTGTCTTTTTAGTATGATGTTGGTTGTTGGTTGTCATTGATGACTTTTGTCAGATTGAGTTAAGAACATGTATTTGAATTTTCTGTAGGAGACTGCTGAAATATATCAAGTGCTTTTTCTGTGTGTGTTGAAATGATCATGTGATTTTTGTCTTTTGATCTGTTGGCATGTTGTGTTATATTTATTGATTTGCTTATTTTGAATCATTTCTGCATTTCTGGGATGAGTCAACTGTAGTCACAGTGTATAATATTCTCGATGAGTTTTGACATTCTGTTGGCCAGTATCAGACTCAGGATTTTTGCATTTATGTCCATTAGGGAGATTGACCTTTAGTTCTCTTTCTTGGTTGTTCCTTTCTCTGGTTTTACTATCAGGGTAATAGTTTCCTCTATAAATGAGTCAGGGAATACTTCTACCCTTTCAATTTTGCTATGAAATTTCAGGAATAATAGTAACAAATCTTCCTTAAATTCCTTTAGAATTCATTTTCAAATGCATTAGGACCTGGGGGTTTTAATTTTTCTCTTTCTTTCTTCCTTTCATCCTTCCTTCCTTCCTTCCTTCCTTCCTTCCTTCCTTCTTTCCTTCCTTCCTTTTTTCCCCGTTATTCATGTGATCCAATTCTCAACCTTGTGCTTACCAGGCAGGTGACTACACTACTGAGCTAAATCTCCAGCACATGAACTTTTCTTTATGGGTAAATTTTTAATTACATTTTCAATTTAATTGACTAATATTGAGTCAAAAAGTATTTCTAGCCCTTGTTGATTCAGTTTTAACAATTCATTTGTATCTATGAATCTGCCTCTTTTTTCTGTTTTTTTCATGTTTTTAGAGCAGAGGTTCTGCAAATAAATGTTGATGCTCTTCTAAATTTCCAGATGATCCATTGTAATTTCACCCTTTTCATTCCTGCTTTCATGGATTTGAGTCTTTCCTATGTTCTTTTTGATAAGATTGACTATGATTAACCTTTCAAATGACATCTTCTATTAATTGATTCATTCTATTGTTTTCTTAGTCTCAATTGCATGAATTGGTTCTATTTTCCTTATAATTTCCTCTCTCACTTGAGCTTTAAGATTTATGTGATCATTTTTTCCTAAGAGTTTGAGGATAAAAGTTAGGTGTTTTATGTGATTTGTTTCTATTTTCCTTATGTGACAGTTCACTGCTATAAATTTAACTCTTAAGACTGTTTCATTGAATCACATATCTTCCTGTAGGTTGTATAGACATTATTATTTAATTGTAGAAAGTCTCTCTCAGCAAGTATTTGGCACATATGATATCTTGAGTTCAATTCCCAGTTCCTAAAAAGTATTGTAGAAACTCTCAAACTTCTTCTATAATTTCATGTGATCCAATGGTTGTTTAGGTGAATTTTATCTAATTTTCAGATGCTTACATCATTTTTGTGGTTTCTTGTGCAGCTGGTTTCCAATTTCATTGCACTATGGTAAGATCACAGACATGTGATAAATTCAATTTCTTTGCATTAATTTAAGCAAGTTCTCTGGGCTAGTATGTGTTCTATTTTAGAGAACTTCACATGTGCCACTTAGAAGACTGTGTATTCTTGTGTTTGGCGGTGGAAAATTTGTAGACATCTACTGAGTCCATTTGTTCACAGATTTGTTTTAGTTTCGATACATGTTTGTTGATTTTTTGCCTAGTTGATCTGTGAAGAATTAAGTGATAGTGAAGAATTAAGTTCTCCCATTATACCTGTTTATGCTTACTTGAGTTTTCATGTCCATTAGTATCTTTTTTATTAGTTGGGTGTACTTGTAATTGCTGCATATATATTTATTATTGTCCCCTCTTTTTCTTTGAGATGTACCTAAACTCATAAACACTTCTTTGTCTCTTTTGATCAGTTTTTCTTCAAGTTTCTGTTGTCTGAAAATACAATATCTTCTCTTTTTTGGTGGTTTCCTGTCTCAAGGATTATTGTTCTCTATCCTTTACTTTCAGTCTATGAGTTTATTTTTGAGTTAAATATGTTTCCTGTATGAAGCATATTGTTGGATCTTGCTTCTTGATTCATTCTGCTTGTCTGTTTCCATTCATTACTGGATTGAGAACATTTAAATGGATGCTTATGACTGGTGCGTGCTGACTTATCCTTGTCATTGTATAGTCCTGTTGTTGGTTCCCTTCTTTCCTTTCTTTGTAATGTTTTCCCTGCCTCGTTGCTGCTTTTTATTGATGTTATTGTAATTTTGGCCTCCCTCATATCTTTTCTTACAATATCTTTCAGAGCATTTTGGAGAGGAGGATAAGTAGTTAGAAATTGTATGTTGTTCTTCAACATAGAAGTATGTTATTCCTCCATTAATATTGTGAGATAGTTTTTCAGGGTGCATCAATCTTGTTTGGATGTTGCTTTCTTTAAGTTATTGAAATATGTCCTTCCAAGCTCTACATGACTTGAGAGTTTGTGTTAAGAAGTATGCTGTGATTCAGATGTGCATTCCTTTATTGATGATCTGTTTCTCTTCTCTGACATCATGTAAAATGGTGCTCTTTTGATGAATTTCTAGGATATTGATTATTATAGGCCTTGATATTGATTGATTTTGGGCTTGACTAATGGGATTTGGATAACTCTAACTTATTTAAATGTCAAATTCTTTATCTGTTTAGGAATTTATCTGTTACTATTTACGTGAAGATCATTTTAATGTTTTTGGAGTTATAGCCCATTTTTTGTTAACTCAGCTCAGTCTTATGTTGTTCTTCTTAGTTTCATTCTGCAGCTCTTGGATTGATTTTTTTACTGACCCTTGTTATTTTTAAGAGTTTTCTCTGTTTTGTAGTCAATAACCACAATTCTGTTTTCTAGATCTGATAGTCTATCTTCACCTTCATTCAGTCAATTGCATGTGTTTTCAGTGGAATTTTTAATTTCCTGGATATTTATTTGGATCTGTTCAATGGCCTCTATTGTCTTCCTATATTGGGCATTCATGGTATTTTTCATTTTTCTAAGCTCCTCTATTTTTTGTGTATATCTAAATTCACTAAGTGCATCTTCCATTTTGTTACTTTTTTATGTTACAGTTTCATTTTTCATAGCCACATGTATTCATTTTTGCTGCTATAATTTCATTTTTCATAGCCACATGTATTCATTTTTGCTGCTATAATTTCAGAAAGCTCCAGTGTATGACATCTAATTTTGTCTGTCTCATTGTGCTCTGTGTTTTATCTGGCTGGGTTGGGTGGACATCTGGTGTTGCATTTTGCTTCTGCCTCTTGTCACTTTTTATGTTTTATTTTCTGTGTTGTGCTCATAGATTTCTTATGGTGGATAGCTTTATCCTTGTTATTTGCATTTCCCTGTTAAGTGTCTATTTCCTCAGAGCTGTCTTCTAGGTGATACTTGGTTTATGTCTATCCCAAGATCCTAACTTCCCATTTTATTAAGGTTGAGAAGTTAACATTTATTTGGCTCTACACTCTAACTTTAGTCATGCTCAAGGTGATGATTCTTACCCCCAATCTCAATGCTGGCATAGAAAGGAGAAAAACTGGCTATAGCATGTATGACATCCTGGCCATGACAGTGCACTTAGCAATAAAAATATCAACAAGCACTGCCTAGCAAATAACAAACTCAGTTAAATATTAATTTGGAAACTTTAACATTAGGGGCAGACTTTAAAATGATATAACAAATTTCAACATATGCTAGGAGCTAGTATGCAATTAGGTTCTCATTGGTATATTGATTTTAAGCTGTTTGGGTGGTATTAAAAAAAGGTAGGTAATAAAGCAGAGAGATGAATGAGGAGAAATACAGTAGAACCAATGATGCAATGATAAGTTTGGTTAAATCAATGTTTGGGAGGCTAGAGAACTGTGCAAAAAAAAGAGTGAAAAGAAAAGGAAAATATTGTTAAATCAAAAATACTGAGAAAATTTTCATTCACATGAAAGTAACATAAAAATGAGAATGACAGTTGAGGAAAGAGAGAGAGATGAATAAAACAAAAAAATATGTAAGAAATTGAGTTAATCAAAAGAAAAAGCAATAAAATAAACCAAGCAAAACCAAGAACCATAAAACAAACCCCCTGAAAAATAACAAAATCCTCCTAAAATCATCCTGATAAAGGAAAACTAATCAACCAAAGAAAAACAAAGAGAAAGAGAATGAAATTCCTCTGATGCCCACAGTTCTGTGGTAGTGCCCAATTCAAATTACACAGATGTGTTGTGTAGCCCCAAGTTTGCCGTAGAATTTGTACTGGATTTTGGGTTGAACTTGTCCTCTAGTTTGAGAACTAGTACTGGTCATCAAATGCCAACCTATTGAGTGTCCACTTTTGCTTACTGTTTGTCTCTATTATGCTATCACATTTGTTGTCACAGTCTTAGTGAAAGCCAGCGTTTTGTCCCAGATCGGTGTGCTGTCATTTCCTTCCAAATCTTGCCCAGCTTTCTCTTTTCCATACCAGTAGCTTCTGTTATCCATTGATAATTTGTCAGGGGAGATACCCTTGTCCAATTCTAGGGCAAGTTGTTTTACTTCTTTCTTCCAACGAGTTAGGGCTGTTCTGTTTGCTTCAGGGCATAAAAGCTTTTCTGGCCCTTTGTATTTAGCACTGAGTGGTTTTTGTTAACCACCTAGGCAGAGTCTGTGTATACTGACATGTACCTCAGAGCTGATTTTCCTCAAGTTTCATTTCCAATTGCCAACAGTCTGCAATTACTGAATGGCTCAGTCGCTATTCCACTCATGGGCTTTGGCAGTGGAATTACCCAGATCTGTTTTCAGCTGGTTTTCACCCTGTTCTTTTTGGGATAAAACGGTGTTCCTTGTGTCCTACTTGTGTTCTATGTGTCTGTGTGCTGAAGAATAGCACTAGTTTATCTCACTCACCAACAGCTGGTTTTATCGAGCCTCTTAAGAAACAGTGTCCTTCCACCCACAGAAGTGGCAATAGTGGTGCACAGCTTGCTAAGAGCCAAATTTAAAATCTTGAAAAAAATCTATGGTTTTAAATATCAACCTTTGAATATATACATATATTAATGTATAGCAACTTTTGAAATTCATGAAATATAGTATAGCATATTAATACATATATAATGTATCATTATCAGGTTTGAGTACTTGGCAGAATTTCCGAATTATACAAATCTCATTTCTTTGTGTTGGGAAATGTGAAATAATATTTACTAAGTCTTTTGAAGTATATAATGAATTTTCTGTCAACCACAGTTATCCTTGTAAGCTACAGAATGCTAGAGGTTATTCCTCACATTCAACAACATCCCTTTACCTACCTTCTAGATTACAGGATTATGTGATGTGCTTCCCTCTCCTGTAGTACTTCATCAATCATAGTTTTCACATAAACTCACTTCACATCTTTACCTTTTTTTAAAACAGTAATGTGGGTATTACAGACAGCTGGACCTATCTCTGGAACTTACCTGGTTATCAGCACCCTCATAAACTCTGCCCCCAGAAATTGTCCCACTGTCTGTAAGCATCACTTTCTGTCTCTGAATGTGGAAAAATCCTCTTACACATTGTGAATGGAAACAAGGTAAAAAAACCTGAAGAAATCATGAACCAGAATTAAGTGGAGCCACGAGTAATAGAATAAAGACAAGAACATTATCCTCACACTTTGTGAATCTTCTTGAGAGTGAACTTTGACAGGAAAGGTAGAATTAAAAACTCCTGAGAGAAAGAGTGTCAGAGAGAGTGCAGGCAGTGAGGAGGGTATGTGCTGACTGCACAACTCAGGTTACCTTAATAAGTTCTTCATAACTCAGCACCAGGACATTTTCCCTCTCTCTCATGGACAGCCAACCACGAACGTGCTCAAACCATGATCCATATACCACTGCATGGGGGATGCAGAAAGTGTGATAGGTTAAAAACCCTAGAAATTAGGGGTCCCATGTACAAATTACACTTTTTCCTCTCCCCTGTAAATTAAGATAAAATTTGCAAATTAATTATATATATTTTCAGTGTACACTGCAATTTTGATACATATATAAAAATGTAGTTACATAAAACACCAAAGACATGAGATGCTTGCTCTTCCAGCCACAAGTGGAAAGAGGGGTAAGTAAGTAAATTGCAAGATGTGTGTCTCATTTTTTTACTTAATAGTATGGTCTACAGCTGCATCCATTATGCTACAAATGACTTTAAGCTGCTGAATGGCAGCGAGGTACTTCAATTTGTATAGATACCATATTTTCATACCTTGAAGAAAGCGTTACCCCAATATCAAAACCACAGAGGGACTGAACTATCAAATAGAATCACAGGCCATCTCTTTAATGAGCATTGATGCAAAAATCCTCTGTAATATACTGGCCAGAAGATTGAAAAAAATTGTCAAGTAGACTGTGCACCAGGACAAGTAAGATTCACACCAGTGATGCAGGAATGCCTTAACATATGTGAATTCATAAATGTGTTATGCCAAAATAACAGAGCCAAAGGACAAAACTTATATGATCATCTGAAGAGATGCAGGAAGAATTTTTGTAAAAGTTCTGCATTCATTCATGATTAAAACTCTACAGAAAATTGAAAAACATTATCTTTATCACAATCTAATAAAAGTCATCTATGACTAACCAACAACCAATGCCATGTTACATGGATCAAACATGAAACCTTACTTTCTAAAATTAGGAATTAAACAAGGACAGGCACTTTATCCACTGTTATTCAACATAGCCTTGGAAAATTTTGCTGGAGCAATTAGACAAGAGAAAGAAAAAAAATAGGAAAAGAAGTTAAAACATCATTATTTGCAGATGACTTTATATTGTACTTAGAAGACCCCAAAAAACTCCACCAAGAGGCTTCTAGATATAATAAACAAGTTCAGTGACAGCTGGTTACAAACTCAACTCTCAAAAATTAATAATGTTCTTTTATAGGAACAACAATCTCACTGGTAGATAGATCAAGAAATCAATAGCTTTTACAATAGCATTAAAAAAATGAAATACCTAGGAATCAATGTAACAAAAGTTATAAAATGCTGATACAATACTCTGCAAAAGTAGATTGAAGAGGATATTAAAAATGCAGAGATACCCTGTGCTCTTGGGTAGAAAAAACCAATATAGAGAAAACACCATACCTCAAAAGGTGTTGTACAGATTCAGGGCAATCTCAAAATTCCAATAGCATAACTCACAAAATTAGAAAAGAAATCCTAAAATTCATCTGGAAATGGAAGAGACCTAGATACCAAAGGCAGTCCTGGGCAACAAAGACAAGAAAGGGGCATCATAATCCTTGAATTGAAATTATACTATAAATCTACTAAAACCAAAACAATATAATACTGGCAAAAACACAGACCTGATGATTAATTGAACAGATTAGAAAATGTAGAAATCACTCCAGATATGTTAAGCCATCTTAACTTTGACACATTCACTGGAAGAAAAATAATCTCTTCAATAAATGATGCTGGAAAAATTGGCTCTACACATGCTGAAGATTAAAACTGTACCCACATCTTTCAAGATGTACTAAGATAAAATCAGAATGGATCAAAGATCTTAATATTAAAACAGAGACATTAAATGTGCTGGAATGTAGAGTAACTAAAATTCTTGAATACATTATTTTAGGAAAAGACATCATGACCAAATCCGCAATTGCACAGGAACCATCACAAAGAATCAACAACTTGTATCTTACCCTACTCAAAAGCTTTGGCACAGCAAGAGAAACCACCAAAAGAGTAGAGACGACTCTTGTGAGAGAAAATGTTTGCCAGGTATTCTTCGGATAAAGGACTATCATTGAGAACATAAAAATAACTAAATAAAATAAGTCCTCTTAGAAACAAAGATCCATTTCAAAAATGGGCATCTGTGATGAATACACACTTCTCAGATGAAGAAATACAACAAATAAATATGTGAAAAATGTTCTACATCAGTGATCACTTAAGAGGTACAAATTAAAATAACACTGACATTCCACCTCACCCCACAAGAATGGTTACTATCAAGAAATCAAGCTATGAAAATGGTTGATCTTGAGATATTTTATGTAAATGGAGGCAAGCTGAGACTATGCTCATAAGTAAAATAAATCATATTCACATTTCCAAGAATTGTGCTGTCTCTCCAGTTTAAAACATCAATAAATAATAATACATTGAAAGAGTAATAAGTTTCAAAATGTACAATACATATTGTAGTAATAAAAGGTAAAGAAGTGATCAAAAAGAAAGAACAACTTTTAGGTATATACATCTAACTCTTTATATATTTAAGTTTGCAAGGTAGATAACCGTACTGCTAAGTTTTTGTTAGTTCATCAAAAAGAATACTTTGTGATGTCATTATTTGATTGTCTGATTATTTTTGATTTTGTAAATTGAACTTGAAACTTTGTAAGCTTTGATTATGTAACTTGAACAACTATTTCTAAGATAACAATATGTAATATATTAACTAGTGTTGATTTCTTACTTTTTAAATTCTGTACTATTTTACCTTTTTCTGTTTTGCTTTTGATATAAAAAATAATAAAAAATTAAAAAAAACAGAAATCAAGCAATAAAAATTGCTGCAGGGGATGGAGGGAAAAAGGAATCCCCTGTCCACTATGGGTGGGAATGCAGAGTGGTGTAGCAAATTTGGAAATTAATCAAAAAGCTAAGATTAGATATCCCATTCACCTCAGCTATTCCAATCCTGGGTATCTTCCCAAAAACAATAAACACATCATAACACAGTGATACACGGACACCCATGTGTATAGCAGCACAGTTTACAATAGCCAGATCTCAAAAACAATCTAAATGCCCATCAACTGAAGAAGGAATAAAAAAGATGGAGCACAATGGAGTAATATTCAGCCATAAATAAGGATAAATTGGAGGCTTTTATAAGTATTTGGATGGAATTTGATAGCATACTCACTGGTGAAATAACTAAGTAACGACTGTGTAAGCATCATGTTGTTTCATTAATCTGAGAAGCAGAAAGAATGTGTGTGTGTGTGTGTGTGTGTGTGTGTGTGTGTGTAGGTATATAGTTACAAAAATATTTTAGATAGTCATTATTTCTTTGAGTTTATTGAATAGAAAGCTTTGTCCTGGTATTATTCTGACAGTTAAATGCAGATGGCTTGTGCTCTGGGTGAATTATTTGGAGATGACAGTGCACAATGTAACTACCAATGTTGGCCTCTGATGGACAAGATGTGAAATATTGTTGTAGACTTGTTTATTTACCTTTTCTTTCTTTTTATTCTTGAAATCAAATGAATTTGAAAAAACAAACCAAAAGCAACAAAAAATTTTAAAAAGAAATGAAAAAGAAAAACATAGTGTTGGGAAAAATTGGATAAATCTTGCAGAGATTCAAACAAGACGTATCTCTCTGTGTGTACTAAATTATGTCTAATTTTCTAGAGGGATCTTCATATTTGCTATACTCAATTACATTCCACCAACAATGCCGAGGAATTCATTTTTCCCAACCTCACCCACATTTCATATTGTTTGATTTTTGATGATAACATTCTTTCTGAAATAATAGAGAACATCATTTTTGGCTTAACTTGCATTACTCTAATGGCCAGAGGCATTCAGATTACTTTACATATTTATTGCCAATTTGGACTTTTTTGAAGGGTCAACTCATTTCCATCATTCATTTTTTGATGTAATCTTTTCTGGTGAGTAGGTATAATCTTTTTAGTTCTTGATATAACGTAAGTATGAGTAATCCACCTGAATACTTATTAGACAAAAAGATTTAAATATTACATGGTTTACCTTAGATGAGAAACACAAAATATAATTAATCTATGGAGCAAAATAAGAGATAGATAATAGGAAGAAGGGAAATAGATCTTTTGCAAGAGCAAAGAGGACCAAGAGATGGAGTGATAGGACTGTGAGAAAAGAGGAAGAACTGAAAGGAATTGAGTGCATCATGCTAAATAGCAACTCCTCATGATGAATTTAATCATTATGTACTTCAAACATACACTGACAAAATTAAACATTCACAAGGGCATTTGTTAAAAACTCTAACCAATACTTCAGAACACTACCTTATGACCAAGCGAGATTTACCAATTGTGTTACTTCATACAGAAAATGTATAATAAATAGATTTATTACTAATTTCATTCATTTTATTTTATCTTTTTCTTATAAAACTTTGCAACTTCCAAGCACTCAGGAGATGGAGGATTAACAGCCACTGTGAGTTCAAGACCAACACTGGCTACCTAGTGGGTTCAAGGCCACAATGAAATTCATAGCAAAATCCTGCCTCAAAATGACAAAATGTTTCTAACTATTGCATACTAGCATTCTACAGAAATATGGCTTTTGAAACATTACTCAGTCAAAGTTTTAAAATAATAACCATCACTTAGAAGGTGAAACAACAATACCAATACCTAATCTTATTATAATGTCTTGTAATATAACCACCTGTGGAGGTCCATGCCTATAAGCTCATAACTCTGGAAGTTGAGGTAAAAGGACTGCCACCTGTTGGATGTCAGGCTGAAATACGTAGTCAGTTCAAAGTAAATCTAATCTACACAGCAAGATTCTGTCTCAAAAAATAAATAATGATAATAATAATAATAATATACTTTAAAAATAAAATATGTACCTGTACTCAATCTCATTTTAAATTTCAAAGTTCCTGAATGTGAAGAAATATAAGAATAATTAGAATAAAGGTCTAATGCTGCCACTTTAAGACTGGTTTCACTAGCCTTGTGGCTGTTCAGTTATCAAGGTGTGGGGAACAAAGCTAACAAAGAGATAAGCGGTAAGAGGACAGTCAGTATGTCTGCCATTGCCTCCAATGTCAGCCAGTACACAGGAAATGATGGGATTACTGTAAGAGATACTTCAGCTATGGCAAATCATCGGATAGCTCAAGAAGGAAAAATGTTAGACTCAAGAAGACAGGAGACAGATAATATATACTCAGCAAAAATGCGGGTCACTAAAGCAGAAAATGGTCCAGTGTTTTCAGTGGAAGTCATATAGTGAAACTAAACATTAATGACTCCTTGTACAGATAATAATAGTTAAAAGCAAGAACCAGAAGAAGAAAGTAGCATCTCACAGCCCCTGAGAATATTTTGCTAATCTTTATAAACATGATTAATTTTAATTAACTTGGGTATTATATTGACATGGTCTTAAATACCCTGTAATATGTATAAAACAAAATACAGTACCTTATGGATATATAAAAACACAGAACACAGCCAGGAGTGGTGACACAGTCCTGTAATCCCAGCCCTCTTAAGGCTAAAGCAGGGGTATCACGGAAAGTTTCAGAGCAGCCTAGGCTACAAGGTGAGCCCAAGCCCCAGCCAAACTGCATAGGTGAGACCCTATCTCAAAGACACACCCCCAAAACAACAATAAGAACAACAACAAACAGCTAAACTATGCCACAAAAGGGACTACAAACATGACACCAGCTACTATTGGCAGTCTCTAGTTACAACTTTCACATCTTAACAAAAAGTCAGGAAATGTCCAGCTAGTTGCTCTTACAAAAATGTGTCCTTAACCCTATATTGATAGAGTACTATTATGATATTTTGATGTACATTCAATTATGCATCTGATAAAGATTTGGTTTCTTGCATAGACTCCTCAAAAGATAAAAAATACACATTGTCTACCTAATGAACATTATTACTTTTATGTTCTAAACTCTGTTTTATCTACATCATGTTTTATATATTTATATTATCTAAAGTCACTTATAACACAGAAGTTCATGTCTAAAAGGTACAAATCACAGTCCAAGTACTAGGGCTTATTTTGAGAGTTTTAATGACCCAGTGGACATCAAAACATAGAATATGTTTAATCAGTCTATTTCCTTGAAAGTATCACAATTCAAAATGAAAAGGTAATAGATTTACTATTTACAGAACTAGGGAAAATTCCATATGCTCTTAAAATTTACCTGTTTGTTGACTAAACACCAGAGGATAACTAAAGATTAATGTTAATTATAAAAGGATTATTCCAGTGCTGACTAATACCATTTAGTTTCTATATTTTTGAGGCAACAATTCAACATAATTCTACTTTAATATTTTACCCCTGGTTCTTTAACATTCTTATAAAGTTTATGTTTCCAGAATTCTCCAACTCAACCTGATCCTGAAGTGTGGTATTTTCAAAGCAACATGTTATGTATATCTCCCTGACAACTCTAACTTATAACTTGTACACTACACAACCTGCATTCAGAAATGATGTTAATGTCCATCTCTTTCCAAGCTTGAATAATTTGTTGATGGTCCCTTTTCCAAAGAATGAAGTAAGTATCAAAGAATAATGCCTATTAAACAAAAAACTGAGTTTGCATAAGTCAGGAGAAGATTTTAATTCAACAACTGAATCTTACAGCAGCCAGAAGGAGAGAGACTGGCATCCCAAATATGCCATAAATATAAAAGGTCAAAGTCTCAGGGAGAAAAATAAAGTGGCATAAAAATTCAGGTAAATGGAGAAAAGAATAATCATAACTTTATAATAGTAGTTAAAGAAATATCACAGGCTAAGTGCACAGAAATGACTGAAACTTGCATACCTTGTTCCTTTCTGCAAACTCCATAAGGCTATAAAGACACATTAATCCTGAAAATCTGGACCAATGCTTTTCATTGGTAAATTGTTCTCCAACACACACACCTCCATCCTCAATGAAGTGATACATTTAAGAGAGTCGTATATCTCTATAATCAAATACAGGCAAATGGCTTACATCTTAATCTACCCACAAAATAGCCTGATGACAGTAGGAGTACACATCTGCGATCACCTATCTTCAGGATTCTCCAAGATTGCATATGAACAGCAGCCCCAGAGCATATTGTCCTCTCTCTTGAGCACCCACACTCTATTCTTCCTGAGTGTGTAGTGTAAAAACTTGGCCTAATAAATGCTTTTGGATTTTTACCTACATGTTTTGAAAATTGTCTTTTTGTCCCAGAAGGCAGAAACCTATAACTTCTTCTATTGAAGATATGAATCAAGGTCCCACCCTCCTCTTTGGATGATATCCTTGGTCTCTGGTAAGAGTACTGATGGACACCAACTTGTGGTTCAATCCTAGGAATATATCCCTGTGAATCTCAGCAGATATACTCCAGTGGAGATGTAGCACTACACATACAGTGTTTTAAATAATTATTCTCTCATTTTTTGAGACTCTCTCTCTATATAGTTCAGGCTGATCTTGAACTCCCTATGAAGTTCTCTATACAGTTCTGGCTGATCTTGAACTCTCTATGTAGCCCCATCTGGCCTCGAACTCGAAATCATTCCTCTGAATGAGTGATGAAATTAAAAGCATGTTCCACTACTCCTGGCTCTGTTTATATAACTTTGTTTTCTCTTGTTTTGTTTTTGTTTTTGAGTGTTGTCTGAAGCCCTACTGCTGATCAGGAGAGTGAGGATATATAACACATCTATGACACACTGAGAATGGAACCTTGGACTTGCAGACTGCTGAACTGGGTAGTCTAGAAGGATCCAACGAAATGAGAGAAAGACCTTGAGTTCTGCAGCTCCTATATTGTATAGCAACTCACCATTTCCTTTGAGGAACCATTCCATATATTGTTGCAGCGACTCTGCTTTCTCAGCAATAGTAACTTTTCTCCAGAAATAATAACCAGACACAAGAACATCTCTGGGATCCCTCATACAATAAATCACCTTAAATTTTAAAAAAGTGAGAAAGTAAAAAATCAGGAGAGTTCTATCCTACATGATTTGATCTTTACCCAGGAAATTTGTATAAAATGCCTATCAAATATCATGGATTCTATTAATGAGTTTGTGACAGCATTCAGTAATCAAATATAGATTTTAAAATTTTATTGGCTGGCTGCTGTGATGGAAGTGTAATAAATGAGAACTGTATACATGCTCCTTCTGAGATGTCTGTCTACTCATTCTAGGAATCTACTGGGAGGTTTTAAACAGTAAATCTTGTAAGAAATCCATACTTTATAAAAATCATGCCTAAAAGGAAAATCAATTAAAAAATTCTGCTAAACTGATAGGAACATAGCAATGTACAGTTTTTCACATAACAAATTAATAAATCAATTTCAAAGACCTTATATTGAGTAAGGAAACCACACATCTCAATTCTTAGAGGTTAAGGTCAATTATGTGAATTTTTTTTTTTGTACCGGGGATCGAACTCACGACCTCGCATTTGCCAGGCAGGCACTTAAGCCACTGAGCTAAATCCCCGGCCCAATTATGTGAATTTTAAAAGCAAAGAAAATTATCCATAGTTTTAAGCCAGGAGAGTAATTACCTCTCTGGTCACTCACTGACTTGGGGGTGCATTGGGAGTCCCTTCTGGGTTACAGAAATATTCTCATTATTTTCTGGATGATACATTGCCCATTGCATAGTTTTGCAAATATTCATGGGACTGGTAATTAAGATTAAGATGTGTTTACCCTCACACAACCCCACATACACCATAAAGTAAAATAAAGATAACTTGGCATTTAACATAGTTTCATTTCTTTTTGAGTCATTTTCCATGATTTTTGCACCATCTCTCTTTGGTGTCTAATTTCTCAGCCTCAGATTCACCAACTCCTGAAGTTCTCATGTCAATAGTTTGTTAGAATAATATCACTATGCCACACAAATGTGTCATTTACTAAAGAGGGCATTAAGTTCTAGGTTGCTCAGTGTAATTTACATAAAATTTTTAAAACTTCAGAATATATTAAATGCATGCAAGCAAAAATATTTCTAAAAATGAGACATGGGATGGTAGATCCAGGATCTGCCTGTACACTTCCGGCGATGATCTACTAGCCACTTGGCTAGTTTGAGGTGGCTTATCTTAGCCGTTATGTGTACTAAGAGTCAGTGGTTAGAAAAATCCCATCTTGTCTCTAGATCATTCAATTGGCCATAGGCGAGTGTATGAACCTACTGCTTCCCAAAAGGACAACTCGGAAGTAGAAGTTTCCACATGCAAAGTAGGAGTTGTTGCAGAATTCAAGACTCAGGAGAGACCAAGGGAGAAACAGGTCTTACTAGGTAGACACCTGGCTCAGGAGGATTCAAAAGGACTCAGTGCTGAGCAAAGGAGGAAGCTCTGGTTATACACATTTGGTCACGGTTGGGGGGGTGTTGGTCCCTCTAATGGCAAGAAATTTAAGAGGGCACGTGGACAGAATTACAATAGGTTGTTGGTTAAACTGTGAGTTTTGCAACATACCTTGTTGGACTTGTTTTGGCAAAACAGAAAGTTATGGGAACAGGACATTATCAAACTTTGCTGTGAGGTACAGAAGTCACTGTTTTTTTTTCCTTATTAGAAGAAAAAACAACAACTGTTGGTAGGGAGAAGTTTCAGAAAACTTAATTTTTCTGTTAGAAGATCTATTTATTAATACTGGTCAATTACTTTACAATGTAGCAACAGAATTGGAGAAACCTATCCCATAGTCATAAACATGTCTGTCCTTAAAGTATGGGTTTCTAAGTCACTGTCTTTATATATGCAGAATGGTCCAGATATTTTTATTCACATATGGCTTAAGGAGTAGACACTGCACCAACAAGTAATTCAATATTATTATTACATCCCATCCAGATCCACCTAATGTGAAGGTACTTCAGCTAAATCATAAGGGATGTTCCTGTGCATAGTGGTTTAAAAGGATTGCTTTGGCAACTAGACTGTACAGTGTTGAGCTGCTGAACACAGGGACCTCTGATCATGCCAGAAAAGAGCACAGGCTCAGTGCTCTCAAGTCAGGGTGACCACAACTGAGGACAATGTCTGCTTACCAACCTCAGAGCTCATGAAGCTCATGAAGTCCCCTTAATTGCCACAGTTTACTGTTTGGAGAAGTCTTTGAACTGACTCTCAAGATCCTGCTCAGTTCTCGAACTTGCCTCAGTATCCCTTTCCTTTATTTGAAAATCAAATAAATACAGGCCACCCAGAGAAATTTTCTGTATCAACCCTGAGAATATATAGAATTTCATGAGGGGGATTTATCTTCCTGAAACTGAAAAATCAAATCACTTATCTCTGCAGTTTAAGCCATTCAAATTGGTGCTAGGCCAAGATGTAGATTGACTGAATAAGAATTTCTAAATGAGTAGTCACTGACCTTGGCCTTGGAGCTGAAGAGTGACTTGGGAAAGAGATGGAAGGGCAGGTGGGATGAGTAGATGCGTGGGCTCTTCTGACACTTCACTAATTCATATCCATCTATACCCTCTACCCAGGGTGAACGGTGCCAGTTGATCACTGATTGGACCCAATTGGTATCCACGTTGGAGAGAATCAGGCACACAATCTCAATTAACCAGTTGGTTCCTGAGTAAAGAAGGAAGAATGGTTGTTAGTGATGGCAAAACAAGTTGTATCAATTTGACTGAAATACGCAAAATATAGAAGTAAACTTGCAACAATTGTAAGCATAAATTACAGTTCTGTCCAGTTATGGTTAGCATACTCCAATTATTGTTCAATATCCCAAATATTCTGTCTAAGAAAAATAAATCTCTACTCATAATGTACTAGACCCTAGTGACACCTCCATGCACTCTAGGGCAACCAGCATTCTCTTTTTATTTCCATGAATTTGAGTGGTTAAAGTATTTCACATAAGTGAAATCATATAACAGTTCTCCTTTTATGGTGTGCTCATTTCATTTAGCTTAATGAGCTTGATTCATCTATGTTGCGTCATGTGTCACAACTTCATTTCTAACTGCATGTTATTCATGGTCTATATTTGGTATTAGCTTTATGTATTGATCTGACAAAGGATATTTCTGAAAGTAGACATTTAAATGTCTTCTTTAGATATATGCTAAAGCCCATTAACTAAATTCCCCTTATCCTTAATTTCTGAGTACTATGGGACTTCTAGTGTTATCCTTTACCACGTTGACCCCAGCACAATTATTCAAATTCCAGAATCTACTTTAGTATATCCCTGTTGCATTGTTGTCATACCTTAGAAGGTCCTTCTTTACTTCAATATCCCTGTGTAACAGTTGAGCTGCATCATTTTCTCTGAATACAAACACTATTAGACACTATTACTTGCTTCTGAAAGTACTGTGTGGCTTCTGGAATAGTGGGAGTTTGCCATTCATCTGCAGGATGACTGAAGCCCACAGCTATAGTTTTCCTCATGACCCATTCATGATCCCATTTCCTTACCTGATTTAGGATAAGTCACTGTTATTGTATCTTCATCCTTCACCACAAACTTGTCTCGTACTTCCCTTAATATTTCAGGCTTGTGGTATGCTGTAAAGAAATTTATCCCTTCAAAATGCAGAGTGTTATCTGACATGATGATGAGTTCTTTTTCACTTGTGTGAGTATTCCAACTGTGGCAAGGAACAGGAGTTAAGTGTCTATAGTTAATAGCTAAGCTTACTTATATTAAAAAAAATCCTGGTAAATAATTAGAAAAAAAATCTCCATCTCTGTTTTGCAAGGTTTTACGTATTAAGCAATTGTTTACTCATCCTGAGCTAAGTCTTCTGTTTGAGTTGTGCTTCAGATCATCAACTAGACTTTCAATAACAAATAAAAAATAATAGAGTTATGGATATATCTTGTTAATATTCTAAGTAAATTTTATTTTGTGAGAAGTTTCTCTTCATATATAAGTTAGAAGAACTCAGCTATGTCATGCAGGCCTGTAATCGTGGCACTATAGAGACACATGCAACAGGATCCCTAAGAGTTCAAGGCCAGTCTGAACTACACAGTAGAACACTGTCTCATAAAAAGAGAAGAAAAATGTTTGTGCCCAGGATTGCAGCTTAGCAACACACTGCCTGTCAAACAGGAGTCCCTGAGTTAAATTCCTGGTGCAACAGGTGGGGTAACCCAGGCATGGTGGTGCACAAATATAATCGCAACACTTGGGAGGATGAGTTAGAAAGATCACTGAGACTTCAAGGCCAGCCTAACTTGTATAGTGCAACCCTGTCTCAAAAAGACAAAAACAAACAAAAAAGCAAATAACCATGGAATAGCCAGTTGCAGTGACAAACATCCCCTAGCACTCAGGAGGCTCAGGCAGATAATACTGACACTGTCATTGACTGGATAACTGGAACTGCTACTTCCATTCTTCCTACAGCTACATGTGATTCCAGTGGAGCATTGTCAATGCAATCATTCCTCACAGTACCTATTGCCTCGTCCTAATCTCTAATGGAAAATGAGGGCAATGCTCCATGCTCTGCACAACAGTGCCTTCTCAGGACTGCAGAACACAATGCAGTCATGTGCTGCACAAATGAGGACTACAGGCATTGCCTCCCTCACAGGCAGTTTATGATCCTGTTTTCTTACTCACCTTTGGAAGTTACCATGATTGTCTCTTCATTACTTACTAATGACTCTTTGTGCACTTCTCTCAGAATTACATACATTACAGCCCTGAGAGTAAAAGGTATCTTTTCAAATAACACAGCATCACCTGACAGGAGAGTGAGCTCTGCATTCCTGGTGTTACTCCCAGCCCCATCTACCACTGATAACTCTGGCTGGTGCTGGCGGATCAGCTCTTTGCATTAACGACCAAGTAAACACAAACTTTCCCTCCTGAACTGTTCAGGTAATGGTCACAAAAAGAAAAAGTCATTGCAGTCAGTGGTCCAAATGTGAGTTGTATTGAGCCATAATGAAGTCTTTCAGAATATGTTTGCAAAAGATCAGCTTTTGTGTTTAGGGTTGAGAAGTAAAAACTCATTAACATGTACAAGGACACAGAAGTATCAAAATACTTTAAGATTTTAAAAACACTTTACTTTTTAATGGTCTTAAATACATAGAAAAACTCTACAGAGAGCACAGGGAGATTCCATCCACCACTCTTTGTTTAGATTTCCTTAGTTTCCTCTAATGTACTTTTGATCCCTGATTGCATCCAGAAGAACACATCCTGAAGTTACCAATCACCATGAAGTCTTAGGCTCCCCTTGGCTCTGATGGTGACTGAAACTGTTTTTCTTTTGTTTTGTTTGGTTTGCTTGTCTTGACATTTGCCTGGAATGCAACTCAGGGATTTTTAGAATGCTTTTATACTGGATTTGTGGTTGTGTTTTTTTAATCATTATCTGGGTTTTTAATATTGCAGAGGAAGACCACAAATGGTGGAGGTAGAATGTAGCAAATAGTTGAGTCCAAATATGGATACTGTAAAAAGGGTGACACCTGCGCATCCTCAAATGCCTAAGTGTAGGTCCATAATGGTCCTCATCTATCAGGAAACCTTGCAACAATTTTATCCCCGGGTGCTTACTAAGTGCTAGTGTTTGTCTTCAGTGCTGCATCTGTAAAAATATAGGGAAAAAGATTCTTTGAGGGTTGCATTAAGGTATAGCTGAGCAGTGAGGTGTGCTCATATTTGGGTGAGACCTTCCATTCCATTTCCAGGGCAGATACACAAAAAACTGTTGCTGAAGCCCACTAGTAATCAAGGAAATATAAATTAAGATAAAATGAGATATTTATGCCTGAACGATGGAAAGCAAAACTAAAGATTTGAAGATGCTAAAATACAGAGGTGCCAAAGCAAGTGTGAATTTTTATGTTTTTTGTTTTACATCCTTTTATCATTATTACACTTAAAGTTGCTTTACCACTGAACTTTATCAACAGTGAATTTTTACTTTTGCTTTTGAAGTAGGGTCTTGCTTAGTTGCTCGCATTGAGATTGAACTTGTAATTCATTTGCATTAGTCTCCAAAGGAGCTTGAAATTTAGGTATGTGTTATGATTTATATGTAGACATGTCCTTCAAGCCTAGTGAGATCATAGATGGGGACTTGAGAAGGTGACTGAATCAGGGGGCTGATAGCTGACTTTCTCCTAGGAAGTGAGTACTTCTCAGAAGATGCAGGTGCCTAGTGTTCATCTCTCTCCAGTCATCTCTCAACCATCCACAAGCTGCTGTCCCTTTACCAACACCTTCTGCCACCCCACCATTCTCCTTTGGAGCCAGGGTACTATCAACTACAACCTCTGCAAAGTGTGAGCCAAAATACAACTCTTGTCCCTGGAGTCATCCACTTCTGGCATTTTGTCTCAGTGAGGAGAAGATGACTAAGACAGAATGTCTTACCTTCCTGGGCTTATGCCTTGTCATGAGTTTCTATATTGTTAAGAAATCATTGGAGAGTGAAACCAGTGTGGAAAAAAGCTAACACTCAGTAAATGGCCCTTTTATCTCGAACCTTTTGGCTCTCTTATTTATTTTTTCTTTTTCCTTTTTGTTTTTACTCCTTTTTTTCTTTCTTGTTATCTTTTCTTTCTTTCTTTGTATTTTTTATCTGTCTTTTCTAAATGACTTGGAAGAAATCAGTCACAAAAAACTAATCCCATTCACCAAACCCAGAATCCATGATTAGGTATTCTCTTGAATAATCCATGCATTCCTTTATAACCCCTTCTCCACTTTTCAAAACATCACATGACCATCCTTTGTCCTCCAGTTTTCTTTCTGCTTTCTTCCCAGTTTTCTTTGTTTTATAATTTATCCTCCCTACATTGATGCACAAAAGGGAAAAATTATTCCACCAAGGGAACTTCAAACAAATTCCTCACTTATGATTGGTTCTTTTCTATATCTACAGACTTTGCTTTTATACTCTAAAATTTTTCAGTTCATAGATTGTTCTTCTTGCTATTATTATTGTCAATTTTACTACTTTCTCTAGATGTCACGTTTGTTGCAATCAGGTGTTCTCCCTTCTATAACAATACTGGGAAGCTCTAGAGCAATAACTTCACCATAGACATACATTAAAGGACTGCAGACTCTGAGCCAGAAAAAGAAGAAAAAACACAACCATCTCACTCTTAATAAACTGGAAATGTTGAATCTTGTGAAAGACACAAAACAAGAGTTACCTACACGTAGAAGGCATCTCTGAAGAAAAGATTTTTCCTAGAGAAACGTTTATACTAGTAATAAAGTTACCTGATATACAAACTCACAAAGATCATCAAAGAAAACAAAAGACACTCTAAGGGTTGTGTCTCTACTAGCTACACATAGGATCAAACTTCTGCTCAGCCCAGCATCCAAATGCAGTCCATTAGAGGAATGCTTGTCCAGCCTCTCAGGTCACAGAGGAACAGAATCCTGCTTAGCACAAAGCCCCATAGCCTTCCATCAGGGATAGACCAGGCTAGCCCATCAGTCCTGGAGAATTTGAGCTCCACTAATCAAAGCACAGGGCCCCCATACAATCATTCAGTGGTGCACCTTGGTTAGTCACAGGGATATGGGAGGGTTGAGCTCTGTTCAGTGCAGCATTCCAGCACATTTCATCAGGTGGCTACCTGTCCATCCACATGAGTCCAAGAGAAAAATGACAAAATGAAAGAGCAAGATACAGTCCCAGTTCTACAGCAAATCTAGAGCAAACCCAGGAGACATTGAAATGGAAGACACAGGAAAGAGCACAACTGAATTTTCTGAAATGACAGCAACTGAGGTAATGAAACTACTCCATGAAGCTCTGGAGGAAATCACATCAGAAATAATTTCTTCAGTTAAAAAAAAAGACATGACAAATATTATGAAAGAATTGTTTGGTTTATATAAAGAATATCTACATTTAAAAAAAAGGAACATAAGAAAATGATAGAAACCTTGAATGAACAGCATAAGATGGAAGTAGTATATGTGAAACATTTAAAGTGATATTTAGGAAATCAAAATTTCATTTAAAAGCTGACAATGAGCTTGAAGGAAGCTAAAAATAGACTCTCAGACTGTGAAGAAAGGATGGAAGCTTATGATCATAAAAGAATAGATCTTTTAAAAATATTAAGCAACCAGGAAACAACAGTTTAACAGCTGCAAGATGATGCAAAGAGAAAAAAAAATAAGACTGGTAGCTGTCAATAAAACAGCTGGCATCAACACAAATGACACATGAAAACTATTTACAGAAATAATAGATGAAAATTTTCCAAACATGGGAAAAGAATCTGATATCCAGATGAATGAAGCATATAGCACACCAATTAACCTTAACCAAAATGAATCTTTACCCAGACATAATAACTAAAGTTTCAGGATTTCACCTCAATAACAGAATACTGAAAAGTGTCAGAGAAAACAAATAGATGTCGTACGTAAGAAAGTCTCTCAGAATCACAGCAGAGTTGCCAACACAAACCTTCCAGTCAAGGAGAGTTTGAAATGAAGTATTTGAAGCCTGGAATGAAAAACATTTTTCAACCCATAATGATGTACACCACAAAACTATGTCTGAAAATTGATGGAGAAAAAAGATACTTCCATGACAAAGAACAACTGAAGAAATTTATGACCACCAACACAACATTGCAAAGTATACCCTACAAAGTATAACAAGATACTTTAGAAAGAGGTAAGGATAACCAGAATTCCAAGAAAAAAAAGCAGAAGGAAGTCACCAATCAGGCAAAATATTAAACAGAAATAATAGAAAAACAAAAAAAAAAAAGAAAGATAACATAACAACCATATGTCAGTACATATGAGTGATATTCATCAATTTAATGGTCTCAACTGAGCAATGAAAAGAAAGAGACTGGAGGTGGATTAAGAAATACAATACAATCATATAAGCAGCATGTCATTCTGGGCAAGTACTATCTGATTCTAAAATTACTTATCCTTGAAATAAAATTAATTTCGGTTGTCAGTTTTTAATAAATTGCAATGATTGTGGTTGTATCTTCCAATCTATTCCACTGATCTTCAGGTCTGTTTTTATTCCAGTACCATGTTGATTTTATTACTGTAGCTTTGTAGTATAATTTCAAGTCAGGGATTATGATGCCTCCTGCCTTGCCTTTGTTGCTTAGAATTGCCTTTTCTATTCTAGGTCACTTCTGGGCCCAGAGGAATTTTAGGAGTGATTTCTCTAGATCTATGAGGTATGTTAGTGCTATTTTGATTGGGATTGCATTGAATCTGTATAGTAATTTTGGGAGAATGGCCATTTTCACAATGTTTGTTTTTCCTAAGCATGAACAGGTGATGTGTTTCCATTTTCTGAGGTCCTCTTTGATTTCCTTTCTCAGGGTATTATAATTTTTGCTGTATAGGTCTTTTACTTCTTTCATGAGATTAATTCCTATGTATTTCATTTATTTGGATGCTAGTGTGAAGGGTATGGCTTCTCTTATTTCTCTCTCAGTACTTTTGTTGTTAGTGTATAGAAATGGAATTGATTTTTGAGTACTGACTTTGTATCCAGCTACCTTGCTGAATTTATTTATTATATCTAGGAGTCTTTCAATAGAGTTTTGGGGGTCCACAACCACAAACTCACTCAAACATCTTATCTTTGATAAAGGGGCCAAACATACTTACTGGAAGAATGACAGTCTCTTTAACAAATGGTGCTGGAAAAACTGGCTATCCATATGCAGAAGACTAAAATTAGACCCAAGCCTATCACCTTGTATTAAACTAAAATCTAAATGGATCAAAGATCTCAATATTAAAATAAAAACACTAAATCTGCTGGAAGACAAAGTGGGTAAAAACCTCAGAGATATAGGTGTAGGAAGAGAATTCATGAACAAGAATCAAACTACACAGAAAATATTTCACAGAATCAATAACTGGGACCACATCTTATTAAAGACTTTCTGCATGTCAAAAGAGATTTCCAGCAGAGTGAAAAGAAAACCCACAAATTGGGAAAGAATCTTAGTGGACAGTCCCTCAGACAAAGGACTTCTGTCTAGAACTTATAAAGAATTTAAAAAAATCAGACCCTCGAAATTCAAAGACCCAATCAAAAAATGGGCATCTGAAATGAACACACAGTTCTCAGATGAAGAAATACAAATGGCAAATAAATACATGAAAAAATTTTCATCATCATTAGTCATGAGAGAAATGCAGATTAAAACCACACTGAGATTCCATCTCACTCCAGAAATATTGGTCAAGACAGAAAACACTACCAACAAGTGTTGGAGAGGCTGTGGGGGAAAAGGAACTCTTTTGCACTGTTGGTGGGAGTGTAGACTGGTACAACCACTATGGAGGTCAGTCTGGAGATTCCTCAAAAAGCTGGGTCTGGAGGTCCCATTTGACCCAGCTATTCCACTCTTAGGCATATTCCCAGAAGAACTGAAGACATCATACCACAGTGATATATGTGCACCCATGTTTATAGCAGCACAATCTGTAATAGCCAGATCTTGGAAACAACATAAGTGCCCATCAAATGAGGAATGGATAAAAAATTTGTGGTACTTCTATACAATGGAGTACTACTCAGCTATAAAGAATGATCACATTGAGACATTTATAAATAAATGGACATGACTTGAGACCATACTCATAAGCAAAATAAACCAAGTTCACATGTGTAAATACTGTATAGTCTCACTAGTATGAGAGTTGGTAAGAGTATATAAGATTTTATGGTAATCATGATTCCCCATCTCATAATTTTGAAGCCTTTCAATGTTTTCATTCATCAGTTGGAATGGTTTTATCCTGTTTTGTTTGACTTTATTATACTTGATGCTATGAACAGCTGTTTTGAAGAGAACAAAACATTATGACAGCTATTGCTGATTTATTACTGTCCTTCTTAGAAGTCCTACCAAGCTTCTATTCTTCTATTTCCATTGGTTCTATCTATCACATTTTGTCTTATTGGGATTTGAATATGTGTGAAAGTACAAATAAATTTTTTTATTGAAAATGAGATATTATAGTACCCATTAATCATTCTCTGTTATTCGGTTCAGAATGCCCTGTAATTCTTTCACTCTTTGAATGGTTTTATACTTTTTTGTTATGTTTGATATTATTGTATTTGAAACTATGCTCAACTATAGCAGAGAAATAAATATTGTGATGGTTATTGTTAATGTCTGGTTGTCTTAATGTTAAGTATTGTGTTGCCTATGTTTTCTGCTTCTGATCTGTTCTGTACTGACCTCTTTTGTCTTATTCTCTTTAAAATAAAATGGAAAAAAAAAGAAAAAATAAATTGTAATGAATGTAAAAATCCTTCCATACTTTCCCCACAGGAACAAAGAGTTCTTATTGAAATATAGAAGGTCATGCTGATGTTTTTACTCTAAACAACATTTCTTTTTTAAAAACAATTATTTAAAGAGAAAAAAAACAACAAAACAGAACAGAAAAAGTGTAGTAACAATACAGAATTCCAAAGGAAAAAATGAACAAAAAAAACCACTAAGAAATCACTACTTGATAAATTACATACTATTATCTTGGATAGTTGTTTAAGTTACAAAATTAAAGCATACAAAGTAGACACTCAAATGGTGAGACTGTTAACAGTTCTTTGCTCACCAGCCTAAGTGCCTCCCTGGAAAGTGTGAGGTCATGAGTTTGATTCCTGGTACTCAAAAACAAACAAACAAACAAACAACCCACTTGTACTGTATCTTATCTGGCTTCTGCCTTCCACAGATACAAGTCTCAGGTAAACAACATTTCTTCCTAACATTTCTGGTAAGACAATAAATGTTCCACAATAATCTTGCATACATTCTTGCAAAGATTACATTGTTTAATATCAACAACAACAGCAAGAAGTAAAAAAGAAAGAAAGTACATTTAAAAATTTAGGCTAAAATATGTATAAAAGACAGTAATTGCAGTATTTTTGAAATGATGTAATTGTTATATACTTACCAAATAATGTCATGCTTATTAAAGTTATGGACTTAAGAGTTGTACAGTAAATACACACTGAAGTCCATTTATCTAAATATTAATACAACAATGTAATTACTACCCAGAAGATGATGATGCTACTTGAGAACTAAAATACTGTAAAATGTTTCCAATGTAAGGAACTTTACTCAGGATGTGATGAAAAATTGATAATCCCAATATTTTTAGCTTACAACCAAAGATGATTTTTCCTGTGAATACAATTTATGCTTCAATTAATGAAATGTTATTCAGCGAGTCACAACACAGGTGCTAAAACAGGTAATCAACCACTTATGCAGGAAAGCAAAAGGTAAAGTGTTTTTTTCATTGTTAATGCCAGGGAAAAGATTGTATAAATCCATACAATGTCACATATTTTACTACATAACAAATTCATGAGCAGAGAGCTATAGTATTTGAAGTCCATTATATAATTATTCACTGGCTATGATTACCCCTGGAAACTTCCATTTTTTTGTAAATGAACTCATTGCAGTAGTTGTCCAAAAATAAAGAAATTCTGCTTCTCCATGGGTAAGTTCTATGGCACACATTGACCTAGAAACCATGATGCAAAGATTTAAGGAAAAAAATGGTTTTGAAGTTGTTGTAAAGAAAAAAATACACATTCTTTGGAAAAAGTCACATAGCTTGGATAAAGAAACATTTACATTTGTCCTTACACTGCAAGTCATAAATTCTGAAAATTGATCACATACACATCATGTCATATTAAAAACCAAAAGAGAAAATATAGATGGCAATCCACTACTGAAGACAGTTTCCTTTTAAAAATAACAATCAAGATGGTTAAAATAAAGCATGTGTTAATTCCTTTGATTGAAGTAAATGTGTGAAAACACACTTGAAAATCGTGTCCTTAAGGGGCTAGCCATTAAATCATTCAGTCACTAAACACTGTTTAATTTTTGACCTGTTACATTTAAAAATGATATTTTATCAGCTGCAGAATAACTCAATGTACAGTCAATGTAACATGGCTTTCTTTATTTCTAACTATGCTTTATTGTGGTAGGTCAAATAATAATTCAGAAATCACAATCCATATCCTTTGTATTGAGGCCCTATGGTAGTGTTAGGCAGAACACAACTAAAGCTTTTTGATTTTGCCATAAAAAAATACATAAATGTCCTTCAGCAGTAAGTGGAAGAAAATGTCACTAGCAAGAAATGCCAGTGGAAGATCTTTTCCAAATAGGTTAAGAAAAAAATTCTGATGATCAATAAAACAACTGTGAGCCCTATTGGGAAGAAAGCAGGGCACAACAACCTATTTTATAGATAAACAAACAAGACAGAAAATATTAAATAAGTTTCTAAGATAGTGGTCACAAAATTAAAAGTCAATACTATTTTAAGCAAAGTCTGTAATTTTTTGTTTTTACTTACACAGAACATGAGCTCTCCTTATATACTTTGGGTCAATATGTGAACATTCCACACAACAACGCCCTTGAGAAGAATGGGTTTCAGATGTGGTGTCTAAAGTTCTTAGCAGGTGATAACTCCTTAAATCTGCAAGAGTTTAAATTTTCTGTTGCCAAATGCTGGTTTGAATTAGAAAGGATTCAATCATTTAGCAGAAGCTCTTTGCATAACATGGAAAGAGAAGAAGTGTATTGTCATGACAATTTTAGCACAAGCATTGAAGACCTAAACTCATAATCCTCAGCTGCCCAAGTCCATGCTTGTCAGTGAGAACAACTCTGACAGGAAACCAAATAAAAAGGCTGCAGAACACTTCTTTGAAGAGACTTTTAGCATTTGATTTCAAAAATAATAAACATAAGGTTCTCTCCATTTCTAGCCTTCAGTACTTGAGTGGAAAAAAAATCCAGAAATTATTATGTGTTGTCACAAGCAGTATATTTGCTAATAAAGTAAATTTTGTTTATGTTTCCTTTGGTGGTGATCCACTAAACAAACTTAAGCACTCTAAACAGTAGAACCTTGTTCATTTCAGAAATCTAGCATGCTTCATATCAGTGTCTGCTTTGACTGCTAATACTATACACAGGATTACTAGAGCTTCCATTGCTTCCCAGAAACTGCAAACCACAGTTACATAATATCCATATGACAAACTCAGACTTCTAGAGAAGAGTCATAAAACAGACAAGATGTTTTTAGGCAGTTTAATGAATGATCTAAGAGTTGGACAGTAAAAAGTTACAAACCCATTTAGAAAACAGTAAAAACAGTAGTAGTTATGGATGTCTTATTGATTCCGAGTTTTCTAGTTATGTCCCAAGAACCTACTTAAAAGATGATAGGAAAATGTAAAATATGATGCTTGAGGAAAATACAACCAACATAATGTTACTAAGGAGTAAGAATAGCTTATCTATTTGACATTGTAACTACATTTATTGATAAAGTAGATAATTTATTTTTATGGATGCAAACTGGCTAGTTTAAAAACCTACACAAACCTATATAATCCTCAGTATTCTGATAACATGCTCTTAACAAAATGCATTAAGACATTTAAAAATGTTACTGGATACCATTACTTCATCATGTATTTATCAGTGGGTATTAGATACTGATTTCAGATCTTATACAATTAACATTTGTACCTAGCTTCTGTTACGTTGCTTCTGAGCTTGTTGCTGATCAATTCCACTTTTCCTTGGCTTTTACTCTCTCATTCCTCATATTCTTCATCCCTTGCATAATTTCTGCTGTGGTTTTTATAATACATTTTTTAAATTTCTTGTACCATAGTTCCAATTTATTTATCTTTGTCTTGTACTCCACAGTGGTAATCAGAAGGTTTCACAGGTTTCATATCCAGTAGTAGCACCAGGAAGACTACAAAATGTATATTCAATTTTTTTCTTAAGTTAATTTCCTAAAGTACTGTTTTAATATCAATATTTTCAAATTCTGCTCTTATTGTTAGCTGGACTGTACTTGAGGAAAACCACATGCACTTATATTGAGCAGCTGCCTTCTTGGCATTCAATATATGTGATTTTCCTCTTGATTCATTTTCTTCCTTCTGTACATGACAAGATCCACATTTAGGCCTGTTGTCACTGGGCTTGTTTCTGTGTGCAGACTTATCTCTATAAGAACTATTTTCCATTTCATCTGTTCCATGGGAAGATGTGGAACTGGTATCTTCTGATAGTCTTTTAAAATTAGGGGTTTTTTTTGGTCTTCCTTTGTTACATTTCTTTTTACTTTTGGGAGATGAGGGATCCAGTTCAGCTCATTGAAATTTTCTTCTAAATCAGCAGCTTCAGAATTGTGTGCAGTTTATTATGTTTTGGACAATAAATCATGTAAATTCCTTGTGAAGGTCTTTGTTGTTTTTAAGCTTTATCATGTAAAGCACAGTGGTTGTGGGATGTCCTGTGACATGTTTTCACATTGTAACCAATTGCTTCTCCAGGACAGTGGCATAAAGAACACATCAGCTTTGTCTCTTTTAATTTCCTTTTGGACAACGTCAATAGAGAATCCACCAAGACCCTCATTATCAGAGTATGATGATACCAAAGCAGATGAAAAGAGCATGTACTTATGGTGTGCTGTCATCTTCTGGTTTTCTGATATTAGTAACTGTCCACATTTCTTGTGTTTAATTGACTTACATTAGTCACATATGGGCTGTCTTGTAGGCTCTTTTTTCATTTCAATTAAGCTTGACATGATTTTTAAATTTCCTTTAGATATGTACCCTTAAGTTTCAAGAAATGTAGCTTGGCCCAGAGGCGATTTCCAGAGAGAAGCACCAAAGAGGGTAAAGAGAGTGTAGTGGGTCTCCATTCTTTGTCAGGCCCTGAGAATTGGGCTCTAATAGAAGAGTTTGTTACTTTTCATTTGATGAGTGACTGGCTCACTTTGTATATTTGTTTTTATTTTTATTTTTATTTTATTTTATTTCATTTTATAGAGACAAAAACATAGAAAAGCAAAACAAAAAGAAAGAGACGGCAATCCTCCCTAAATCAGCAGTCCTCCCTAAATCATTCATGGAGGCAAGCATAAATCCATAACAAAACCAGAAAAAGATCTAACCAAAAGGAGAACTATAGGTCAATCTCACTAAGGAACATTGATGCAAAGATTCTCAATAAAATACTGGCAAATAGAATGCAGCAAATCATCAAGAAGATCATACATCATGGCCAAGAGGGGTTCATTCCAGGAATGCAAGGATGGTTTAACATACACAAATCAATAAATGTGATACACCATATCAACAGAGCCAAAAATGGAGACCACATGGTCATCTCAATAGATGCGGAAAAAGCTTTTGATAAAGTCCAACACATGTTCATGATAAAAAACCTTCAGAAACTCAGAATACATGGTGTCTACCTCAACCTTATAAAGGCCATCTATGACAAACCAACAGCCAATATTATACTAAATGGACAAAAGTTAAAAGCTTTCACTTTAAAATCAGAAACAAGACAAGGATGTCCACTGTCACCACTCCGTTTGAATATAGTTCTTGAAATTTTGATAAAATCAGCATGGTACTGGCAAAGAAATACACCTGAGGACCAATGGAATAGAAGATGCAAGTATAAGTACAAAGACACTCAGCCACCTGATATTTGACAAAGGGGCTAAATATGCTCACTGGAAGGATAGCCTCTTTAATAAACAGTGTTTGAAAAATCGGCTCTCCACATGCAGAAGACTCAAACTAGATCCATGCCTATCACCATGCACAAAACTAGAGTCTAAATGGATCAAAGACCTAAACATTAAAACAGAAACACTAAATCTACTGAAATATAGGGTAGGTAGAAGTCTTGGAGACATAGGTGTAGGCAGAGAATTCATGAACAAAATGCAAACTGCATGGGAAATGCTTCAGAGAATCAACAACTGTGATCTCATACTATTGTTAAGTTTCTGCACTTCAAAAGAAAGCACCAGCAGAGTGGAAAGTAAACCCACAGAATGGGAAAGAATTTTAGCCAGCCACCCCTCAGACAAAGGACTTATATCAAGAACATATAAAGAATTGAAAAACATCAAGCCACCCAAATTCAAAGACCCTCTCCAAAAATTGGCATCTGAGATGAACACTCAGTTTTCAGATAAAGATATACAAATGTCAAATGAATACATGAAGAAATGTTCACCATCCCTGGTCATTCAAGAAATGCAAATTAAAACAACATTAAGATTTCATCTCACCCTTGAAAGAATAGCTGCCATCAAGAAATCAAATGATGACAAATGTTGCTGAGGCTGTGGGGAAAAAGGAGCATTGCTCCACTGTTGGTGGGAGTGTAGCCTGGTGCAACCACTATGGAAATCAGTATGGAGAATTCTCAGAAGACTAGGATTGTAAGCTCCATTCCACCCAGCTATTCCCCTCCTGGGTATTTTTCCAGAAGAACTGAAAAGGTCATATCACAGTGATATATGTGCACCCATGTTCATAGCAGCACAATTTGTAATAGCTAAATCTTGGAAACAACCAAGATACCCATCAACCACATAGTGGATGAAAAAGATGTGGTATTTTTATACAATGGAGTATTACTCAGTTATGAAGAAGGATGACCTTGAAGCCTTCATAGGTAAATGGAGACAACTTGAAACTATCCTCATTAGTGAAATAAATAAGAACCATATTTATAAATATCACATTGTTTCTCTAGTGTAAAAAGTAATAAGAACTGTAGGAGTAATAAAACCCAAAATGTGTAATTGCTATTGTAAAAAAGAGAGGAAAAGAAAGTGCTCTTAAGGATATAATAGCATGTATGTTTAAGTGTGTAAGATGAATGGCCATATTACTGTTTTTGTTAGATCATGGAGCAGAACCATTGACAGTCTCATTGCTTGAATGTGTACTTTGTATTGTTTAACTTTGTAACTTGAATGACTATTTCCAGGTGACAGTATGTAAGTTATCAAGTAATGGCTTCTTAGTATTTTTTGTTCTTTTCTTTTTTTTTCCTTGGAATTTTGTATTGTTGTTACTCTTTTTTTCTGTTTTGTTTGACTTGTTTTCTTTTTAAATAAAATTTTAAAAAATGAAAAAAGAAAGAGACATACAAACAACAACTACAAAAGCAACAAAAATACAAAACAATAAAAAATGCTTTCAAAACATGATAGGAATTTAACAATGTTTGGAATGTTGCAGATGATTTTCTTCAAAAGAGTTGCTCAGATTCACAGATAGAGACATGCAGACTCATCTAATCATATGAGTGTTAACTGTTCTTTTCCAAGAACAAATGGAACGAGTAGCATAGTATGCTACTATTTTATATGTATATAAACAAATTTCTATTTTTTTCCTTTTCCCTTCCTTTTCTCTTTTCCCTTATCCTATTTATTTTTCCATTTTGAGGTTTCTTACCTCTTGTGATAGGTCTTTAAGAATCAATATTAATCTTTAATTTTTCTCAGATGTTCATTCAATGAACAGATGCATTTTAAGAACACTAAGAATTTTCCTCATTTTCTTCAATAATAAATATAATATCTTTTCATTTTTAGTTGTAATAGTTCCAGGAAATAGAGTAACTAAAGGTATTCCATGTTTTGGTATGCATCAGATCTTTAAAACTGTCAAAAGTTCTAAAGGATATTCTACAAAAAGACAATAAAACTTTCAATTCCAAGAATCCAAATAAAATGAATTAACAAAGTGATCAATTTAATAGAACCAAAAGAAAGAGAATTAACAACAGAAAAATCATACAGCCAGGATAATTTAATGCATATCCATTATAATCATCAATGTGAATGATATCAATTTAAAAATCAAAAACATGTTGGATTCTGTGGACCATAGTACACAGAGTCAAGCTGGACTTGGGGCTCTGCTCCTGCAGCAGGTTCATCATGAAATATACATGGTACCCAGACCCTAACCCATGCTTTTCTCACCCCAGCAATGGTGACAGTCTCATCATGGATTTGGACTCCAGTCCACAATGGGACAGCAGCATTCCAGGGATTCTGCTTGCACTTCTCAGCTATGCCACTCTCCATGAAGCACTTCTTGGACTTTAGGTCACTGAATGCTTGTGAAAATATCACATGTCTGTTTCTTTGGAAAGATTTCCCATTAGGTTGGGAAATAAAATAAAATAAAATAAAATAAAATAAAATAAAATAAAATAAAAAGATCTCCTCCCAGATACTCTGAGAATACCATCGATTCAATTGGTAAAAATCTGGTATATGCAGAGCTTTCAAGAATATCTTGATTTTAAAGGCAAAAGTACTGAAGATTCCAACATTATTTATGAAGCATGTCTTCCTGCAAGAGAACATACTGCCATCCCTTATGCAGTGTATCTCTGGATGCCACCACCACACTTTATAAATACTATGATATGGATCAAAAACTAAAACTGTGGCATCACTCTCACAGTGGCCCAAGATATGACTGAATACAAAGAGAGATTTGGGGTTCATCCTGTCACCAACCGGAATGCCCAGTACTTTTTGTATTGATTCTACATGAATAGAATTTGAATTAGATTATTCAGTCAGCACTATTCTTTGGGAGCAAAGAAGTCCATATGATCAAGAACATATTGGCATCATAAATCTAAACTGTGATGTGGTTGAGGTTCTTAAAGATGGCTATGAAAATGCTAGTCATTAGTATGACTTGTATTATGCTAACTTTCCTGAATTAGAAATTTGAGAACTAAAAGCAAAATCACCATGGTAACCATTATAAGCAGTTTATCTACCATTTCACCTCTGTCTTGTACTGTTTCAAATTTTCACAAATGCTACTCTAGAATATTATGCCAATGAATGTGTTTATCCTTCTATAAAATTAATGCCACACTGTGTAATGAGGATTTGATTGTGAAGATGAGTGACTCAGTAGGTGTTGTCCCTTTGGGAAAAATGAGCAGACTAAGTATTCAACTGCACCCCATTCACTCATGCAGACTTCCCAAGCCATACCCCTGCCTTGTTTGGTTATCAATTGCCCATATCATATCTGTATGCACATATTTGTATGCAGCTTCCAAGGGGACCTGAAGCTGTATTCCCTGGAGGACTATGGCAGAGATGCCATTATTCATATTAAGCCTTTGTCAAGTGAATCAATTGAGAGACTTGCATTACAAAACAAAGCTACCTGGAGGCATTAAAACACCAATCACCAGACTGATGACTAGTGTGTTACATGCAGAGAGCCAAAGGGTAAGATGATGACTCACAGTGGCTAAAGGACTTGTGAACTTGGAAAGTCTAAGTGAGCTTTTGGTGTTACATTTGGAAGAGATGTCATTCAAAACTATATAATATCAAAAACTTCATGTGTCATTTTCAAAGTAGAAGTAACTCTTTGTTAGAATGAATGTAAACTGAATTCTATTTGTGAATGTTAAGTTTCCTAAAGCATAAAATTATACCTATTTTACACTTACATTTTCACAGTTAACTGAACATATTTTTAAACAACTTCAGTTTTGGTCAACTTTATTCTTTATGATAGAATTCAGAAATATGGAAGTATTTGTATTTATAACAAAAAGCAGATTAAAAAAAAGTGTTTCATTCATGTCTGCCAGAAACATTTGCTAAATCATATTGAATGGCTTTCTTCTATTTGTAGTTCTGCCATCCTTTAATTGGTACTGATGGGATTCTCTTCATGTTTATCAGTGACCAAATACAATTAAAGCAGAACACACTTGTAGGTATGGAACGAATTCACTTTCCACTTCTATATGCACTGTCTTTCATTTGAATTCAGAATAATTATACAATTTTATTGAAATATATTTAAACAATTAGTTCCCTTTGGTTCTAAGCTAATATCATGGCACTCTGTTCCTAGTGTGCTTGTAATTAATGCAAGGGAAAAAACTACTAGCCATTAAATTATACAGAATAACTTCAGGACAAAGCAGAAAGTCCTTAAGACAGAACTAATCAATTGCCAAGGTTTCCTGGGGGATCATTCAAAACTGATATAGATATCTGGGTCACACTCCAGATATATTCATTTAGAATCTCTTAAACTGGGGCCTAGGAATTTCAATTTTTAAAATCTTTCAGTGTGAGTGTAATTTTTATTCTGATTAGAAGTGCTTTTTTTAAAAAAAAAACAATAGTCGTGATAGTCCATTTGCTAAAGTAAAAAGGAGATCTTAAATTTTGGTTTCCATCTATTTTAATGTCAGGTTTCTAGATTCATAAGAGACAAACTGACCTCAGTCTTGGTGCAGTTAGACAAATAATTAGAAGCAAAGAAAAAAAAATACTTCAGGAGAACTGTTTAGTACCAAAGGGTCATTTTGTTTTTAGCTTGAGAGGCAATGAAGTAAATACACTTTCTAAAAATATCCAGACTTTCTTATTAGGGAAAACTCAGCTTGTGGTTATTACAAAAATCCTTGGCATATGCACAGTAATTTGTAAATTATATTTACTTTGAGATATGATCATAAATTTAGTAATCTTCAAAACCATGCACTAAAGAGTAGGTGGTATCATCCTGGATTTTAGGCAGAGTGACTGAAAAATGTCCAGAGGTGGAACCAGAGCCCAAGCTGTCCTCCTTGTTCACATCATCCATGGGCAAGTGCAGGAAACTACTAACTTCATATCTCATCCTCTAAGATGACAGGGAATTTCACTGAAACTGTATATTTATATATGAACTAAATTATTGCAACAAACCCCTTAAACTTATACAATTTCTTTTAAAGTCAACACATGCACATAGCACAAAACAGAATTCTGGTATCTGTCAGGAAAAAACTCATACTGGGTAGTTAAATGAATGTTAGTGCTTGTCCTCATTTAATCAATGAGGATAATGAGACTCAAATACTAGTCATTGTTTCAGGGCTTCAGAGATAATCTGCTAAAAAATATACATGACATCACCTACTGTTCTTTAGCATGAATTTTGTGGAAAATAATAGAACATGTTCATGCCTGACTTTCATTAGTTCAGTGCATTAGTTTTTTAAAATTTAAATTAAATTTTCTTATAATGATGAAATGCTTTACAAACTTTTAATTTTGTAAAAGTTTTTTTTTTTTTTTGTACCGGGATCGAACTCACAACCTCGTGCTTGCCAGGCTGGCGCTTAAGCCACTGAGCTAAATCCCCGGCCCAAGATACTTTCCTAAATAAGACATTTTTACAACTAACCTTAGTGTTTTTACTTATGAGTCTTTCTTACCCAAGAAAATTAGCTCTTCTATATATATTTAAGATCCAACAAATGATGTTTTCAAAGGAAAAGTGAAATTTTTTTAATGTTTAAAGTTTAACATCAGTTTAATTTTTTATTGTAGTAATGTACAAAAAATAATTCTGGAAGAGCTTTTTCCTGGCTGGCTGTAAATCACTGAGCTACCCAAAACTACTTCAGATTTGTGAATGCAACTTTTGATTATCAGTGTTAATGTTAAGCAAGATAGATTTTTAAAAATATATATATGTTGAAGGTCAAGAAGTGGGGACTGACTTTTGTACTTGGGGAATTAATGAATATGCCTGCAATAATGGCACAAGAAGAGCCATCTGCAGACTTAAGCTGTGGGGAAGATCAGATTTTATTTTTCTATGTACAGGCAGGCTGACAATGAAGGGAATATCAGCAAATATCTAAAGGGGGGACTGAGACTATATAGGATTTAAGGCTGGGGTGCACTTGTAAACTATCTCACAAAATCGGGATAAAATGTTTTAGTTTAAGACTGTAGAGGCAATCAGTACATATCAGTACTCACAGCTAGCATCAGGCGACTGCAGGGTGACCTTAGCCCTACATTAAACTTTTCAGTGCCCTTGCTTCTTGTTTACCAGGGACAAAGTACTCCCAGTACTGGAGAGAGTCCATTGTTTGTATTGGAAAGCTCAACATCTCACTTAGGTCACTCTCAGACCAGTTCTGAAAGTGTCAAAATTATTTTATAAAGACACAGCAAAAATCTTCTGCATTATATTTAAAATGCTGGCTGGCCTCAAAGTCTTCATATGTATTATTGATCCCTTTCTGGGACTGTGAAGTTTTACAAAGTGGAGGTCTATCAAATTATTTGTGAAATGCTTTTCTAGTGGTATTAAACTGGAAACATGGATCAGCTCTAAATTGGGAAATGAACTGGGTTAATTTAGTTTCTTAAAACTATAAAACAATTGGGTTCCAGATATTTCTCAGTGGCAAAGAACCTGCCTGGCAAGCACAAGATCCTAAGTTCAGTTCCTCCACCCCCCAAAAATAAATACTGAAGATAACATGGCTGAATAGGGAAGGAACCTCTTTCAGAGTTATTAAGAGAAGTACAATGAAAAACACAGATAATTGGAAGAAAGGGGAAGGACATATATCCTCAAACCAAATCATCTGGACTTATTCTGTGTGGGCTAGCGGTCTGAGAGTGCTCTTGCATCTTGACATTTACCTGATGATCAGCCAGTTGTGGGGCCCCAGGCACATTCCTTGATGGCTGTATGTTTATGGTATAGGTAATGCACCAGACACATATGAAGCTGGGTTCCAGGGAGGTAGTGGGGTATTGTGCAAGCTTCTCAATTTGGGAGCTGCTCAGTGAAGCTTCTACAATGGCCATGTGCACACAGCTGTAGGCCTGCTTCTTCTCCTAGGTTGCACAGCTATACCAGGACTCTCCACATAGCATACTTGGCTTTTTCTCCTGTCTCATATTGGCTGCCCATGGAAAGCAAACCTCCCTGATGGTGAGAGGCAGCACATGGAGTATGTCTGTCTGCTTTTCCTGATGCACACTGATGACCTGTGGGAAGCAGGTATCCCAGATGATTTCTGGGGGAGGCACTAAGAGAATGTTCAGCTGCTTCTCCTGCCCATTCTGGATTCCCATAAGACGTAAGTGTTCCCACTGGTGTTAGGTAGGCAATTGGGGTGTGTCTGCTGGCTTCTCCTGGTATGTGTTGGTTATCTGCAAGAAGCAGGTTTCCATGATGCAGATTGGGGACACACGTGCAGGTCTGGTTGCTTCTTTAGGACTGTTCTGACTACAGTCATATGAGCCTGTTTTCCTCTAAGTTAGCTGGTTATTTATAAGGTGTGGGGGTGAGGACTGGGGGCTCTTCCCCCCTGAATCATGGTCCAGCTGGCTTGCAGGGAAGGAGCCATTGTTTCTTTAGTGTAACCACTGCTGGTTTACGGACATTTGGCTTCTGCCTGTGCTATTTCTTTCTAATCCACTGACTATTACATTGTCAAAGTTCTGAAATTAGCAAAAGACCTTAGAAAGACTTCCCTTGAGGCTCAGGGTTGAAATCAGCAGCTACAGTAAACTGAAGGCCTTGATATAGAGTCATTCTAATTTTTTTAAAATTTTGTTTCCTTTGTCACCACTTGCCAATTTCTCATGGTAGATAGCGTTAAAATTAGAATCACAGCTTCCCTGGGAGATGCTTGTTCTTTAGTTATGGCTTCTGGATATAGGTGATTCTTTATGACTACCTCAAATCCTATCTTCCCTATTTGTTGAGTATGAAAATTTGCTATTTGGTTTAGTACTCATTCTTGTGGTACTGGACTATGGTGATGATTGTGACACAATACAACCAGTATTATCATTATAAATGTATTACGTACTGGCTAAATGAATTCAGCTAGCAATAGCAATATAGCATCAAGAACAACTGAGCTACTGAGAGACTGTGTTAACCATTAATTTGATAGTTTTGACCACAGGATCAAGTTCTACAGTTATATAAGAAAATTAACATATACCAGGAACTGGTATATAATTGTTTCCTTTAAGCAGAAAAATTATCCTCTATTGTGTGTGTTGGATTTGTGTCAAGAGTGGAAGGGGAGGAGATATAGTGTGCTGAGGTAAAATATACTAGAAGCCAGGCCAAATAACAAAGGATGATCCCACATGTTTTGGGAAGTTGGAGGACAAAGGAGAGGAAGGATGAAGAGAAAATATAGGAGTTTTGCAGTGAATCAGGAAGAAAGAGACAATCTTTACTCACTTGAAGATATCATAATTTCAATAGGCAGTTGAGGAAAGAGAAAAAATAGGAGTAGAAGAAAACAAAAAGAAAATTAAAAAGCCTAGTTAATGAAAAAAAGAGAAAGAACAATAACAACAACCAAAACCAAAACCCAATAAAAAAAAGATGGCCACAACAAAACAAAATTAATGAAAGCAAAACTTCCCAACCATATACAAGAATGATAACCAGTTAGACCAAATGAAAAAAAAGGAACAAAGTTCATCTGGTGTTCACAGGTCTGTAGTAGTGTCCAAGTCAGTTTCCAAAACTGTGTTGTGTAATCCAGCCAGGATGATCTTGGCCTCTGGCTTTGGGGTCTGGGACAGTTTTGTTTCTGGAGTTCTCCAGAGTTCTTTCCTATGGAGTCATGGCCCCATCTATTTCTATTCCATGTGTCTTTGTGTCAGTTCACTAGACTGGTGTTTGTAACTTACCAACTTCTGTCCCATCCCAGTTGCTTTCAACTTTTCTATGATGCTGCTTTCACCTGTAGTTGTGTTTGTACCTTGTCCAGTGCCTGGTCTGGATCTTCCTGGTCCCATCAAGTTTTAGTATGCTCCCCCACACCTGGGCCTGACCTTATCTCTCTGGAGCCTTGGTTCACTCACAGATTTGATTTTGCAACATTGGTTTGTACTTTTCTGGGTTGCTTAATTTGTCCTGTGGCATGTGCCACACACTGGGTTGGCTGGTTGATAATTGTTCCCTACCTGTGGTATGTGATTTATACTGGATTTCCACTCTCATTTCTAGTCTATTAATGTTTATTTTCCTCTTCTTTTGTAAGATGGGCAGATTCATCTTATCCATCCTTAAAAAGTACCAATTCTTACATTCATTGATACTTTTATTGTTTATTAGCTTGAATTTCATTAAATTATTGTTCAGATCCTTATAATTCCTATCATTCAATAGCTTTTGAAATTGATTATTCCTTTTTTTTCCTAGCATTTTGGCATACATTATCAGCTTATTCATTTGAGGTCACTCTATTTTTCTTATGTAGGAATTCACAGTTATAAACTCTCAGGTTAGTGCTTCTTCCATTCTTTCCCTGGATGACTTCCATATTTTGATCAGTTCATCTTGAGTCTGATTCCCCAGTGTGTGAGTTGAGATATTTCTTTTTTTATGTTAAAGAGAATAAAACAAAAGAGGGCAGAACAGAGAAGATCAGAACAGTACAACACAGGCAAAACAGTACTTTACATTAAGACAACCGGACATTAACAGTCGCTATCACAATATCTCTTTCTCTGATATAGTTGAGCATAGTTTCAAATACAATAATATCAAACATAACAAACTAGTATAAAACCATTCAAAGAGTGAAAGAATTACAGGGAATTCTGAGCCGAATAACACAAAATGATCAATGGGTACTGTAATATCTCTTTTTTGATAAAAAAATTTTTGTTTAAACTATCACACATATTCAAATCCCAATAAGACACAATGTGATAGATAGAACCAATGGTAGTAGAAGAATAGAAGCATGGTAGCACTTCTAAGAAGGAAGATATTAAACAAACAATAGCTGTCATAATGTTTTGTTTCTTTAAAAACAGCTGTTCATACCATCACACATGATATACTCAAACAAAACAGAATAAAACCATTCCAACTGATGAATAAAAACATTGAAAGGCTTCAAAGGTATGAGATGGGGACTCATGCTTACCATAAAATTTTATATACTCTTTTCAACTCTCTTATTAGTGATACAATATGGTATTTACACATGTTAGTTTGGTTTATTTTGCTTATGAGTATGGTTTCAAGTTGTGTCCATTTATTTATAAATATCTCAATGTTATCATTCTTTATAGCTGAGTAGTACTCCATTGTATAAAAATGCCACAACGTTTTTATCAATTCCTCAGTTGATGGGCACTTATGTTGTTTCCAGGATCTGGCTAATACAAATTGTGCTGCTATAAACATGGGTGCACAAATATCAATGTGGTATGATATTTTCAGTTCTTCTGGAAATATGCACAAAAGTGGAATAGCTGGGTGAAATGGGACTTCCAAACCCAGGTTTTGAGGAATCTCCAGACTGACCTCCACAGTGGTTGCACCAGTCTACACTCCCACCAACAGTGCAGAAGAGTTCCTTTTTCCCCACAGCCTCTCCAACACTTGTTGTTGGTAGTATTTTCTATCCTGGCCATTCTTTCTGGAGTGAGATGGAATCGCAGTGTGGTTTTAATTTGCATTTCTCTCATGAATAATGATGATGAACATTTTGTCATGTATTTATTTGCCATTCATATTTCTTCATCTGAGAACTGTGTATTCATTTCAGATGCCAATTTTTGGACTGGGTCTTTGAATTTTGAGGGTCTGATTTTTTTTTTAATTCTTCATAAGTTCTAGACAGAAGACCTTTGTCTGAGTGACAATCCATTAAGATTTTTTCCCAAATTGTGGGTTTTCCTTTCTCTCTGCTGCGAATCTCTTTTGACATGCAGAAACTGTTTAATAAGACATGGTCCCAGTTATTGATTGTGGGAAGTATTTCCCATGCGGTTTGATTCATGTTCATGAATTCTCTACATATCCCTATATCTTTGACATTTTTACCTATTTGTCTACCAAAAGATTTAGTGTTTGTGTCTTAATATTTAAATCTTTGATCCATTTAGATTTCAGTTTAGTACATGGTGATAGGCATGGGTCTAGTCTTAGTATTCTGCATATGGCTAGCCAATTTTTCCAGCACCATTTGTTGAAGAGACTGTCATTCTTCCAGGGAACATGTTTGTCCCCTTTATCAAAGATAAGGTGCTTGAGTGAGTTTGAGGTTGTCGTTGTATCTTCCAATCTATTCCACTGATCTACAGGTCTGTTTTTATTCCAGTACCATGCTGACTTTGTTACCGTAGCTTTGTAGTATAATTTCAAGGAGGATGCCTCCTGCCTTGCCTTTGTTGCTTAGAATTGCCTTTGGTATTCTAGGTCTCTTCTGGTTCCAGATGAATTTTAGGTGTGATTTCTCTAGATCTATGAGGTATATTAGTGGTATTTGATTGGGATTGCATTGAATCTGTATAGTAATTTTCAGAAAATGGCCATTTTTACAATTTTTTGTTCTTCCTTTCCATGAACAGGGGATGTCTTTCCATTTTTCTGAGGCCCTCTTCGATTTCCTTTTTCAGGGTGTTATAACTTTCACTGCATAGCTCTTTTACTTCTTTCCTGAGATTATTTCCTAAGTATTTCACTTTTTTGGATGCTAGTGTAAAGGGTGGGCTTCTCTTATTTCTCTCAGTACTTTTGTTGGTAGTGTATAGAAATGCTATTGATTTTTGAGATTGACATTGTTTCCAGCTATGTTGCTGAATTTATTTATTATATCTAGGAGTCTTTCAATAGTATTTCAATAGTTTTGGGGGTCTTCTATGTAAAGTATCATGTCATCTGCAAATAATGAGAATTTAACTTCCTCTCTTCCTATCTTTACTCTTTTTAGTTCTCTTTAATGTCTTATTGCTCTGGTTAGTATTTCAAGTACTATTTTAAATAGGAGTGGTGGCAGGGGTTATCCTTGTCTTGTGCCTGAATTTAAGGTAAAGGCTTTCAGTTATTGACCATTTAATATGATGTTGGCTGTTGGTTTGTCATAGATGGTCTTTACCTTACAGAGATAAAGACCTTCTGTTCCAGTTCTCTGTAAGGTTCTTATCATGAATGAGTGTTTAACCTTATCAAAAACTTTTTCTGCATCTATAGAGATGATCATGTGTTTCTTACTTTTGGCTCTATTGATATAGTGGATTACATTTATTGTTTTGCATATGTTGAACAATCCCTGCATTCCTGGGATGAATCCCACTTGGTCGTGGTGTATAATCTTCTTGATGATTTGCTGCATCCTGTTTGCCAATATTTTATTGAGAATTTTTGCATCTATATTCAGTAGGCAGATTGGCCTATAGTTCTCTTTTTTAGTTGAGTCTTTCTCTGGTTTTGGTACTAGAGTGATATTTGATTCCAGGAATTACTTAAGAAGAATTGCTGCCCTTTCAATTTCACTGAAGAGTTTCAGGAGTGTTGGAATTAAGTCTTCCCTGTATTTCTTGTAGAATTCTGCAGTGAATCCATCTGGACCTGGAATCTTCTTTGCTGGCCAGAACTTAATTGCATTTTCAATTGCAGTACTATAAATTGGGTTAATCAGCAGTTTTACATCTTCCTTATCCAGCTTTGGTAGTTCATAGGTATCTAGGAATCTTTATTTCTTCGATGTTATTGAACTATGAGAGCAGTGGTTTTCCAAATATGTGTTGATGATCTGTATTTCCACCGAGTCTGTAGTAATTTCACCTTTTTCATTCCTTATTGCATGAATTTGAGATTTTTCTTCCCCTTTTTATAAGGTTGGCCAGGGGCTTATCAATTTTTTATTCTTTCAAAGAACCAACTCTTTGATTCATTGATCCTTTGTACTGCTTTCTTAGTCTCTATTGCATTAATTTCTTTTCTAATCTTTATAATTTCCTCCCTTCTTTTGGCTTTTGGCTTGGCTTGCTCTTCTTTTTCTAGATGTTTGAGTTGTAGCATCAGGTTGTACATTTGTGTTCATTCTGTCTTTCTGATGTGGGAACTCAATGCAATAAATTTTCCTCTTAGGACTGCTTTCATTGCATCCCACAAAATCCGGTAATTTGTGTTTGTGTTTTCATTTACTTGTTGATATTTTTTAATGTCTTCTTTAAGTTCCTCTGTGACCCACTGATTGCTCAAGAGTGTATTATTCAGTTTCCATGTGTTTGTAGGATTTTTGCAGTTGCTTTTATCATTAATTTCTATTTTCATGGCACTATGATTGGATAACATGCATGGGATAATTTCAATTCTTTTGCATTTATGTAATTATGTTCTATGAGATAGTATATGGTCTATTTTAGAGAATGTCCCATGTACTGCTGAGAAGGTATTCTGATGTTGATGGATAGAACACTCTGTACACGTCTTTCCAGTCCATTTGTTCACAGGTGTGCTTCAGTTCTGTTATGTCTTTGCTGATTTTCTGTCTAGTTGATGTGTCCCTTTGGGTCAATGGTGTGTTAAAGTCTCCTGTTATAATTGTGTTATTGCTTATTTGATTTTTCATTTCTGTTAGTAATTGCTTTATATAGCTGGGTGCTTGGGAATTTGATGCATATATATTTAAGATTGTTATCTCTTCCTCTTGAAGTTTTCCCCTAACTAGTATGTAGTGACCTTCTTTATCTCTTTGGATCATTCTTGGTTTGAAATTCACATTGTCTGTAAACAGGATGGCTACTCCTGCTTTTCTTTGGTTTCCTGTTGCATGAAGTATTGTTTTCCATCCTTTGATTTTCAGTCTATGAATGTCCTTTTGAGTTAGATGGGTTTCTTGTAGACAGAATATCGTTGGATGTTGTTTCTTGATCCATTCTGCCAGTCTGTTTCTTTTGATTGGTGAGTTGAGGCCACTTACATTAATGGTTGTAACTGTTATATATTGGTTTATTGTTGACATGTTATCTTTCTGCTGTTGTGGCTTTAGCTTTCCATTCTGTTTAATTGTCTGCCTTGCTTGCTGGTTTTATCCTATGTGTATCTAGAATGTCCTTCATTATTCTTTGTAGGTTTGTTTTGGTGTTCATGAAGTTCTTCAGCTGTTCTTTGTCTTGGAAGTATCTTATTTCTCCATTCATTTTGAAGGACAGTTTTGCCGGGTGTGTCAGTTTGGGTTGGAAGTGGTTTTCCTTTAGGATCTGAAATACTTCACTCCATGCTCTTTTTCACTTCATTGTTTGTGTTGAGAAATCTGCTGTGATTTTGATATGTTTTCCTTTATAGGTGATCTCTCTTTTCTCTCTAACAGTTTTTAGTATTCTGTTCTTTGGTGGATTTCTAGGATGGTGATTATTATGTGTCTGGGTATAGTTTAATTTTGGTTATGGCTGTTTGGAGTTCTATATGCTTCAGTTATCCAAATATCAGTTTCTCTTCTCATGTTTGGGAAGTTTTTAGCTATTACTTCTGTAAATATCCTCTTAATATGATTTAGGCCATCTCCTTCTTTTTCATTTGTCCCTATTAATCTTATTTTTTTTGCATCGTCTTGCAGGTGTTGAATTGTTTTTTACTGATTCTTTGTTATTTTTTAAAAGATCTTGTCTTTCCTATGCACTGGCTGCAATCTTACGAGGTCTGAAATTCTATCTTCACTTTCATTTAGGTGGCTTTGGCAGCTTTCAATACCATTTTTGATTTCCTGTATATCTCTTTGAATCTTCTTTATGTATTCTGTTTGTTTCTTAGAGTGTTCATTAAGGAATTCTATCTGTTGGCTTTGTTACTCTAATTTTTAGCTGTGTCTTCAATAGATGCATTTATGATTTCTTTCACTACTTTTATCAATTCTTCTTTTAGCTGGGCAAGTGTTTCTGATTTGAATTTCTCCATAGCTTCCCCTAGTGGCATATTTACTTCATTTGATATCTTTTCAGAAATTTCAGGTGTATGGCTTCTTTTTTCTCCTATGTACATGGCTCCTAAGCCTTTTTGGGATGGGCTGGAGTTTTGAGCCTCTATTTTTGTCTTTCATTTTTTCATTTTTCTACATTTTCTTGCTTTGAGCAGTGTTCCAAACATTCCTCTGGATGTGTGGAGAATTATGTCTTGCACCCTCAGTTCCTGGATCAGGGTTGGCTCCCCCACAGGCTCTTGGCTGCCTAAATTGAAAGGTGGAACCTGGGCCTTATAAACTGGGGCCCGTGGAACCTAGGGCCACTGTCCCTTGTCCTCGGGTGGGAGTATGATCTCAACTGCCAGTAGTGCTTGTTTTAAGCTCTCCCCAGGCCAGCCCAAACCAGGCTGTCAGACTGCCAGCTCAGCAGCCTCTGCCTCCGAACTAAGAGAAGGACCCTGGGCATGGTGCACTAAGGCTGTGGAGCTTCCAGAACTCGGTTCAGTATACCCAGTAGCTAGCCAGAAGCTCACTTGCATGGAGCACAGTTTGCCAGTTCTCCACCAGCCCACCTTGGGGTGGCAGGACTCATCTTGCAGGGTCCTTACTCCCCTCTGCAGGCTCTTGGCTCCCTAAATTTAAGGCGGATGCTGGGCATGGTGTACTGGAGCCCGTGGATCATCCGGCCACCATCCTGTGTCCATTGGGTTGGATATGATCTACTAGGCCATCAGTCTCCTGGCTCGGGCTCCACCTCCAGAACTGAGAGAAGGCTGCTGAGTATGTTGCGCTAAGGCTGTGGAGCTTTCTGGACTCAGTCCAGTGTAACCAGTAGCTAGCCTGAAGCTGTGAGCTGAGCCATTTCTATTTCCATGAAACTTCCAGGTGATGCTGAAGCACAATTGAAACAACTAACTATTGAGGTCAGCAATGTATGTGACTCAATGATAATATCCTTGGTCAACATGAGTGTGATCCTGTAGTTTGTAGCATCACCACAGATATAAATGGAACACTGTGCATAGGCTTAACACATTGATTTATGGAGAAGTGAGCAAGGCCATAGGACAAGCAAAGTACCAGGCACATCTGGAGAAGGACTAAAAAATACTGAAGCTCAGAGCTGTTTGTTACAATCAAATGAAGAAAGAGAGCCTCAATGTGCAACCATGCATGTCAGTCATGCCCTAGGCAATCTCAGCAACTATGTTTCTCTGTGACAGAATTTTTGTTACATCTAAGATAGGCATTCCAAACTGAGTCATCTCAAACTGTCCAAAGCAGTAAGTGGAACACTGAAGTAGGCAACTTTAATATCCAGAAAATACTACAAACACAATGTGAATAATTTCTCAAAAATTCAAAAGAAGTACGGGGCTAAAAGTGATATACACTTCAGAGCCATGCTTAGGGTTCTGTTTAAAGGAAAGTTACAGACAACTCTAAGTTAGTGATCTCACTGATAATGACACTATTACCGTTCTGCCATAATGGAAGGTAAACTAGAGTCATATGTTGCTAAATGTATGCATCTTTACACTATAATTTTAGGTGAAATAAATCGGACACACATTTTAAGTACCTCATGGTTTCTCATACCTAAGAAATCCAAATTATACATGGAGCTCAAAATAAAAGATAGATAATAGGAAATATATTCATCCATCTCAAATAGGAATTAGAGCAAGAGGTGGAGCAGGGGAGGCAATTGGAGGGAAAGAAACTAGGATGTGCTAACATGTATCTATCAATGTCATGTTCTATTTTGTTTTCTTTTAATCACTTTAAAATAAAACATTTTAAATAAACAAAGCATGCTTTTGAGAAACCATGGCCAGAAAGTGCTTTCTAATGTCTACCAACAGCATCACATCCTGCTCACAGAGAATGTTAAAACACCAGCTTGGTTTGAAACCTTCACACTTCTCCTCACTATAAAGAACATGCTGCTTGCAAATGATACTTTAGGATGAAAAGAAAAAAAAAACATGAAACAGTGCTTGGTGTGGCCAACCAGAAGTAGTGTAGTAGATTACACAGACTTCATTTCACACTTAATCAGCATTCCTGAGACTAAAGTTTGACAAACACTATGAAATGTAGAGAGTGATGATTAGGGGGAGTGAAGGTGATGTTGAGAGTGTGCGAAAAGAAAGAAGGTAGTTTTCCTTTTGCACCTCTTCAAACTCTACACAAGATTATTTTCCTTCTCTCACATAGCAGCCAGACACCAATAACTCAAGCATCATCTAAAAGGCAAAGCATGGAGAAAGGCATGATGCACACTCATTTAAAATATCCATGAAACTCTGCTTTAACTTTATAAACTTTACTCATCTCTATCCCATTCTCAGGTATAATACGCTGATGACATACATTTGTACTGTAAGATTTGCACATGTTTGCAGTGTATACTATGAAGCTTATGCATATGGTGAAATGGTAAAAATTAAGTAAATGATCTTAATCATCACTTTGAACATATATCTTTTTTGATGAAGAGCAGCCATGCTGTAATTAATGCAATGGCCTGGTGTATCGAGGGAGAAATGTTTACATATTAAATGTAGTAAGTTAGAGGCAGATTGAACAGCACGAATATGACATTTTATTGCCATTCTGTCTGGGAAACTACCTTAATCCCTTCTGCAGCACAGAACCTCCACCTGGTCCCATGTCTCAAAGATTCCACCACTTCCTAATTTTCTCATCATGAGAAACATGGCTTCCTTACTCCAGTCACTAGAACAAACTTATACCACATCCAAACCATACTTTACTGCACTGGGCCCAAGTGTTAATGTCCTCATGATGCAAAAGACATTTACACTTCCTCAATCCTTAGTCACAGTACCTAAAAAATTTCACCTTTGTTCAAAAGTTTATTTTGAAGTGTGTCTTAAGACTCATCACAAAATCCTGCAGATGTGAACTCCAGTTAAACACCCAATTGCCTCTGCCTTCTGCTTAAGCATCTGGTCATCACTTACATTCAAAGAATGGAAATGGCAGAGCCACATATGGTCTCACCAGTGCATAAGGAAACCTGGATTTTGACGCTCTAGAAAAAAAAGATCCTTTAAGGGAAACACATGGTATCCTTTCTTCTGATGGCACCAAAAGAAAATCAAACAATGCAACACTTCTCTCACAAAGAAAAACAAACAAGTGGCAAATTCGCATAAGTATCCATTAGAGGCAGCAATGTTCTTATTTTATTTGTATTGAGTTCATTTAATATATATTCATACAATATAAAATAATGCATTCTATATCAGATATAGAAATTTTTAATGTTTATGTTCTTTTTAAAATACTTGAACATTTTTGAGACAAATTATTAATTTATTTGATGATCAATTTCTCATCAAGAGAATCCTTAGTGTCATTATGAGTGAGTTTAATAGCTTTGATTTTCTGTGTATTTCCACGTAAGGGAACCCCAAGCGAATGTCTAAAGTATATAACATCATTAACCCAATACTTTTCTTTTTTTGCAATTTAGAGAAATTTTGCACATCACATTTGTAATATGGTTTGAATATGGTTTAATGTTGTCTCAGTGTTCCAATTATTGTTTTGGCCAGCTAGAATAATTCATCTTGGAATGTCTATCTTAGATTTAACAAATATTCTGTTAAAGCAAAGCAGAAACTTTTTGATCTCAAAGTCTTGACAGTACCTCACCCCACAATAGGAGAAAATTATCCAGTAAGGGGAAAATCATTGTTAACTACTTCCCAGCATAAGGTACATGTTGTTATATAACTGTAGAACTTGATCCTACAGTTAAAAATATCAGGCAAATAGTTAATACACTTTGTAAGTAGTGCATCTGTACTTAACGATTATTTTTATGGCTAGCTGAACTGCTTTAGCAAGTATGCCATATGTGTCAAAATGAGGATTTTCTCCCATTAGTAATAAAATTGATTGTATTAGGTCATAATCATCACCATCATCCAGTACCACAGGACTGCATGTTGAATTAAACTGTAAATTTTCGTATTGAAGGATAGGGAAGGTATGTTCTTGTGATAGTCATAAAACCACCTATTCCTTGAAGACATTCCTGAGGAATCAACATCTACCAGGGAAACATTGAGAATACCGAGAAACTTATCTATCAAAAGAAATTGACAAACATTTTCAAAAAATACGTAAAAAATTAGAGTGAACCTAAATCAAGGTCACTGGTGTGCTGTAGCTGCTGATTTTATACAGGAGCCTAAGAGGAGGTCTTTCTAGGTTCATCTGGCTTTTTCAGAACTTTGAGAATGTAATGATTAATGCATTAGAAGTAAATAGATTTGGAAGTATCCAGAACCCCTGTAATCCAGAATCAGTCCTTGTGGTCAGGAAACATTGTTGAAAATCCTACCTTCTGTGAGCCAATAGCAGTCACACGAGCCAGGGGAGAACAAAGGGTTCACACACTTTTGAGCTTGCAGCAGTCACATCAAAGAAGCCACACATTTCTGTGACCCAACTGGCCTTTGGACCTGGAGAAAAGAGTCCCTCCCAAAACCGCTATAAGTAATCAGCTGTTGAGAATAACAATGGTAGCAGCCAGCAATGGACAACAGCAACAGCATTACATGCCCAATTTTTGGCCATCCTTGAAAACATCAGGGATGCATACTTCTCACAGGTAATCAGTGCATTCCTAGAGAATCATTCAGAAATACCCCAGGTGCCTACTCACTGCCACAGCAGATGCTTTCTTCCTATGCACTGGGAGAAAATGGAAGACACATCCCTGCACAGTGACTGCAATCAGGGGAGTCTCACTGTAGCTGTGTAAATCAGTAGAAAAAGTCACCTGCCCCTGTGTGACAGCAGCATTCAAGACAGCCTAGGTGTAGCTGCTCCTATCTGGAAAAGACAACCCAATGTCTCACCAGGAACAAGATCAGAGAAACTCAGGATCCTAGCTCATTTCCTACACTACATATGGGCAGTCCATGTGCAAAGTGTTTAGGACAGCACAAACAGCTCATTGGAAGGAAAATACCAAGATGAATGAGGAAAAGACATTCTAAGAACTCCAGCCAATAAAGAACAAATCTGGAAGACAGTAACATGGGATAAGTTGGAAGTTATACACCTGAAATTTCACACAGGATAACCACTGAAATAAGGAGTCAACTTCATGAGGCTTTAAAAATAGTCAGCTCAGAAATAATATCTCAGTAAAAGAAGAAAGGACAGTCATCATGAAAAAATTGCTGAGCATATCTAAAGATGACTTACCTATAAAATAGAGGAGCATGGGAGAATGATGGAAATCTTGAAAGAACATTAGAAGAAGGAATTACAATGTATGAAACAGACTAAAAGATATAGCTAGAAACTAAAATTCCATTGCAAATTGGCTTTCCACATGCCAGTGGCTGAAAATAGACTCATGCCTATCACCACAATCTAAACTAAAGTCAAAATGGATCAAGGATCTAAATAGTAAAACAGAAACACTAAATCTATTGGAAGACAAAGTAGGTAAAAAAAAAAACCTTGGAAACATAAGGGAAGGAGAAAATTCATTAACCAAATGCAAACCGCAAGGGAAATACTTCCAAGACCCAACAACTGTGATCTCATATTGCTAAAAAGATTTTGAACTTCAAGAGAAATCACTAAAGAAGTGAAAAGAAAACGTGCAGAATGGGAAGGAATCTTAGCCAACAATCCCTCAGGCAAAAGACTTACAGGCAGAACATATAAAGAACTGGAAAACATCAAGTGCCCCAAATTCAAAGGCCTTCTCCAAAAATGGGAATCTAAGATGAACATACAGTTCTCAGATGAAGATATACAAATGGCAAATAACTACATGAAGAAATGTTCACCACACTGGTCATTTGAGAAATGCAAATTAAAACAGCATTGATATTTCATCTTACTATGGAAAGAATTGCTGCCATCAAGAAAACATCTGATAATAAATTTTGGAGAGGATGTGGGGAATAAGGAACATTGCTGCACTGTTGCAGGAAATGTATACTGGTGCCGACACTATGGTAATCACTGTGGAGATTCCTCAAAAACTAAGATTGGAAGTTCCTTTTAATCCAGCTATGCTCCTCCTGAGTATTTTCCTAGAAAAACTGAAACAGTCATGTCACAGAGATATATGTGAACCCATTTTCATAGCAGCACAATTTGTGATAGCTAAATCTTGGAAACAGACAAAATGTCCATCAACAGCAGAGTGGATGGAAAAAATGTGGCTTTGTTATACAATGGAATACTACTCAGCTCTAAAAAGTATGATTGATGCCTTTGTAGAGAAATGGAGGCAACTCCAAAATATACTCATTAGTGAAATAAACAAGACTCATATGTGTAAATATCACATTGTCTCTCTAGTGTAAAGAGTCATAAAAACTAACAAAATAATGGGATCCACAAAGCATAAAAGATATTGTGGAAGTGAAAGGGAAGGAAAGTGTTCTAAAGTGTATAATGGTATATATAGAATGTAAGATAGATGACAATATTACCGAACATCTGTTGGAACATTGAACAGAAGGATTTGCACTGTCAAAGTTTGATGTCTATCCACTATTTATGCCTTGATTTTGTGGCTTTGACAGCTATTTTTTAGGATGACAACGAGTAATATATAATGAATAGAAATTCTATGACGAGAATTTTTTTTATTTTGGTATTGTTCCTCCCTTCTTTTCTTTTTTCTTCTTTAATTTTCTTTTCTTTCTGTGAAAAAAAGAGAACAAAATGCAGCATAACAATCATTGTTCCATTTTTCATTCTGTTTTGAAAACTTACATTGTTATTGCTTTGAGTTTTCCATTGTTTTATATGACTTTTGCTATTAGTTCTTTTCTGACTTTTTTAAATAAAAAAAGAAAATTGGAAAATCTACTTCAAAGAGACTGAAAATAAACTTTAAAACCTTGAAGACATGATTAAAACTGATAATCACAAAAGGAAAGATCTCTTAAAAATAACAAGAAAATTGGAAACAACACCTGAATATCTGCAAGAGGATGAAAAAAAACAATTTAAGACTGATTGTTGTTAGCCAAAAGCCAGTAATTAACTCACATGACATAAAAGGACTATCTATAAAAAGAAAAGCAGGAAAGTTCCCAAGCATGGGAAAGGACCTGGTATTCAGATAATTGAGGTATATGCAACTTCAATTAATGATAATAAAAATAAATCTACTGTCAGATATGATAATTAATATTCCAGAAATTCAGCATAAGAACAGAATACAAAAGGCTATTAGAGTAAAGAAAAGATAAGCTATAATTGAAAACCCTTCACAATCCTGGATGTCTTTGCAACACAAGTTATCAAGACATGAAGAGCTTGGAGTAAAGTTTTTCAAGTCCTGAAAAAAGAACTTTCAACACATTGAGGTACCCTGAAGAACTATCATTCAAAATTAATGGAGAAATAATATAGTTTCATGATAAAGAACGAGTAAAGGAATTCATCACTAGCAAACCAACCTTACAAAGAGTGCTGAAAGACATTCTAGGATGTAAACAATATGACCAAATTTCCAGGAACAGCAGCAGAGCGATATCACTCAGCAGGGTAGGGAAATGAATAGAGGGCAAAACTATGGAGAAAAAGGTAGTAAAATAGCAAGACACAGATAGATGATCCAATGCATGCCAATAGTAACTATGAATATAATTTGCCTCAATTCAACAATAAAAAGAAATGCAGGCAAATTGGATCAAGAAACAAGAGATTGGATCAATATGTTGAACACATGTATCACACTCAAATCAAAGAAAATGCATAGACTGAAAAAGGAGAGAAAACATCTCCATGAGAAAAGGAAGTGGAAAAAAGAGGACTAGCTTACTCATAAACTGCAGAGTCAATAAGGAAAAAATGGTATGTTGATTCAAAGCTACTAAGATACAAAGATGGATATTTGAAAGTTCCTTTAGGTAAAGGAATGCAACTTAAGATCATGCTGATGGGTGAGGTGGTTCAGACTCAAATGGGTGAACATTGTGCTCTCTCCCTAATATAAAAGCTCAATGAGTCAGTAGAAAGCAAAATGGACAGTAAATATTGTAAATATGAAATATTGTAAATATGAAAGGGGAGGAAAAGTTTTAAATAGGAAAGCTGTCAGATATTGTTGGTTTCCTACTATCTCATTTTTAGCTCTTGTTTACACTTCATTGTATTGTTGTTTTCCATTATTTTCTGTGCTATTCTGTTATATCTGATGGTATTGGCAGGTATTTTTGAAGATAAATGATATATTATTATAGCCATTGTTTCTTTCCCATTATCTTCTTATGAAGTTTTGTATCATTTTCCTCATTTTGTTTTGCTCATTTTTATTCAGTGTTGTTTTGTTTAACTTGATTATATGTAATGGGAAGTTATTTTGAAGAAAACAAGAGGCATTATGGTAGTCATTGTTGATTTCTTTTTATCTTTTTTGTAGTCTTTTTCACTCTTATTGTTTTGTTCCAATTGTCTCTATTCTCTTTCATTTTGTTTTCTTTTCTCTAAAAGTAAATAACAATGGTATATATATATATATATATATATATATATATATATATATATATATATATATACATATACATTAGTATAGAACTCTAGATAGTTAAAACCAAAATATATTCATAAATATAATTAAAGTTCCAGAAATCCAGCACAAAACTTGATAGTTAAAAGCAATTAGAGAAAAGAAACAAATCACCAAAACAGAAAACTCAAAGTAGACTTCTCAATACAAATCCTTAAATCAAGGGCCACTGAGAGTGAGGTATCTCAATGCCTAAAAGAAAACAACCTCTAATGTAGATTGAGATACCCTGCAAAATTCTGTTTCAAAATTGGTGCAGAATAAGGTATTTCCATGTCAAAGAATACCCAAAGAAATTCAAGACCATCAAATCAACTTTTTAAAATGCTCTAAAGCATATAATAGAAGAAAAAAATGAAAACCACCATCACAAGAACATCAGGAGTTAACAAACCATGAGGTAGGGTAAACAGTTAAACAGAGCAGTATGACAAGGAATCAAAAAGAAAATGATGTGAAAAACATATGATAAAGATAACCATCAATCAAAATGATCTCAAGTCTCCAATCTCAAGAAGCAGACTGGCAGAAAGGCATTGCACTATATAGAGTTTATATAAATTCTTGAATATTTCCCGTGAAACATTACCAAGTAACAACATAAAGCCAGATGACAAAGTATAATATTTCAGGTCAATAGCAGTGATTTCTGGAAGTACAAATGATAGAAAATAGCACTATATGCTTGCAGATTTTATACCTTTTGCATGAATTTGACATTGTAGTGAGGTAAATCAAAAGGAAGGAAATGAAAGGAATACACACACACACACACACACACACACACACGATAGTACAGAGAGTCATAGTGCAAATTGTATTAGTTCAAGGAAAAGAAAAGTTTATACTAATATTGTTTCTACAAGATGTCATGAGTATATCTTATACTCTGCATATCAAGATAACAGTACACAATGTATTAATCATTGTTTCCCTATGATTACCCTGTTCCAAAACTCTGCAATAATTATTAATTTCTACTTTTCCCTCTTCAAAGTGAAAAAAACTGGTCCAAACCAATTGTTGTTAAAGTTACAGGAGCTTTGCTTTAGATCCACCACAGTCAATATAAGCCAAGTACCAAGACCTGTGGTCATCAAAATAAAGAAAACAGCAGCACAGGGACTACCTGTTAAGGTCAAGGGCATGAGATCTATTCCTGGTATCAAAAAATAAATAAATAAATAAATAAATAAATAAATGAAATGTTTCACACAACTTAAGATTCTTTTAAATTTCAATTGCAATGTAGCATACAGATGAAGAGGAAAAATTTCTTAAGTGTTGATAGTATGAAATGAATATGATTAAACAGGTAATTTATAGTAAGCAGGCCATCAAAATGTAAAGACTTGGTAATTTAAGACTTCACAATGAAATCTTAGATTTCATGCTATGACATCCCAGGCATGCAGAAGTGCAAGGTCAGGAACATAGATATTAGTATCTATAGAATATGGAGAAATTTTCCACAATCTCCTCATGGAAACAGATTGGAGTATGTGCTACCAACTCCTGAATATATCTTGTCAAACATTTCAGCTTGAGCTGCAGTGATTCTTCTAGTCCTGCATGACTCCAGGAAGCCAGCATAGAGACTTAGATCAGATATAGTAATAGGACCTACGATTTCAAAATATCTCACTGATAAACTGCTGGAATCTACCTGACACTGAGAAAGTAGCTAGCATAGCTGAAGGGCCAGGTGAGAGCCAATAGCCTTTCTATGCATTGGTGCCTACCATTTACACTTATGCCTGCACAGAAACAGTTTCCTTTCTCCCAATCACTCCCAGCTATTCCTGTATATAGTCCTATCACTGCAAGCCTGGTTCAAACTTTTCAATTATTTAGATTCTATTTCTTTCCACCATGTCTGTTTTAGCAACATTTGCCATCTGAGTTAACACAATAGATTGAACTGGACAGCCCAAGTTTTCTATGTTGGACTCTCCATCACTAAATGTGAATAATTCACAAACCTACATGTTTTGTAGATGTGAATATCTTTTTGTTTCTACTTGACTCAAAAATTTTTTTCAAATGCTATAGTATTTTGTTGCTAGCAGAGTCATTACAAGTAACACAGATTGGGTAGATGATTTAAGATATAAGCATTAATTTTTTCATAGTTCTGTAGGCTGGAATATTTACCTAATGGTGTTGAGAGAACCTGGGCTCTTAAAAGGGTGGTGGGGCAAGCATATGTTGTAGACTTGTATCTTTGACTGTAGATGGCCATCGTGCTCCATGTCTTCACATTTACATAATACTATCTGTGTCCTAAGTTACTCTTTTGAAAATTCCAATCATACTCAGCTATAACCTTATGAAACAGTAGCATTTAAAAACCCTGTGTCCAAATGCTATTGCATTTAGATATTTCCATCTTCATATGTCAATTCTTTTTTTCTTTTAGACAGGAATTTGCCTTTTATTGTGTAGGAGAAAGTTCACTCCTGGTTCAAAGCCCTAGATCATTTTCAATTCTCATTTCAATACTTTTTTAATTAAAAAAGTGAAAAGTCAGAAAAGAACAACAAAAAGAAAAAGGCATAAACAACAAAAGAAAATTCAAAACAATAGCCATATAAGTTTTCAAAGCAGAATGAAAGAAATTTAACAATAGTTGTTACATTGTATATTTTTTTCAAAGAAATAAAGGAAAATTACAAAAAATAGAAAAGTAGAAAAGAAGGGTAGAACAATACCGAATTAAAAAAAAATTCTCATCATAGAATGACTAGCTGATACATTACTCATTGTCATCTAAAAAATAGTTGCCAAAGTCACAAAATCAAGGAATAACTAGTGGCTGGACACTCAAACATTGACAGTATAAATCCTTCTGTTCAGTGTTCCAACAGAAATTCAGTAAAATGGTCAGCTATCTTACACACTATACATACTGTTATACTTTTTAGGGCGCTTTCCTTCCCTTTCACTTTCACAATATCTATTGCACTCTTTGGATCCTAGGATTTGGTCAGTTTTTGTTATTTTTTACACTTGAGAGACAATGTGATATTTACTCATGTAAGGCTTGTTTATTTCACTTATGAGGATATTTTCAACTTGTCTATATTTGCCTATAAGTCTGTAAGACCATCATTTTTATGGTTGAGTAGTATTCCATTGTATAATAATACCACATTTTTTTCATCCACTCTACAGTTGATGGGCATTTTGGTTGTTTCCAAGATTTATCCATCACAAATTGTGCTGCTATGAACATGGGTTCACATGTATCTCTGTGACATGACTGTTTCAATTTTTCTCGGAAAATACTCAGGAGGGGCATAGCTGGATTGAATGGAACTTCAAATGCTAGTTTTTTGAGGAATCTCCATATTGATTTCCACAGTGGTTGCACCAGTCTATACTCCCTCTAACACTGGAGAAGTGTTCCTTTTTCCTACATCGTTGCCAACATTTGTTATAAGATGTTTTCATGATGGCAGCCATTCTTTCCATGGTGAGATGAAATCTCAATGCTGTTTTAATTTGCGTTTCTCAAATGACCAGTGTGGTGAACATTTGTTCATGTATTTATTTGCAATTTGTATATCTTCATCTGAGAACTGTATGTTCATCTCTGTTGCCCATTATTAGAGAGGGTCTTTGAATTTGGGGGGCTTGATGTTTTTCAGTTCTTTATATGTTTTGGTTATAAGTCCATTGCCTGAGGGATTGTTGGCTAAAATTCTTTCCCATTCTATGGATTTTTTCACTTTGTTGTGATTTCTTTTGAAGTGCAAAATCTTTTTTAGTAATATGAGATCCAAGTTATTGAGTATTTCCCTTGTGGTTTGCATTTTATTCATGGATTTTCTCCCTATCCCCATGGCTCCAAAGTTTTCACCTACATTGTCTTCCAGTAGATTTAGTGTTTCTGTTTTAATATTTAGATCCTTGATCCATTTTGACTTTAGTTTAGTGTGTGGTGATAGGCATGGGTCTATTTTTAGTCTTTGGCTGTGGAAAGCCAATTTTTCTGACACCATTTATTAATGAGGCTGTCTTTTTTCCAGTGAACATGTTTAGTTCCCTTGCCAGTATAAGGTGGTTGAGTGTCTTTCTAGTAGTGTTTTTATCTTCTAATCTGTTCTATTGATCCACAGGTTTATTTTTTGCCAGTACTATGCTGATTTTATTACTGTGGCTTTGTAGTACAGTTTCAAGTCAGAAATTGAGATGCCTCCTTTCTTGCCTTTGTTGCCCAGAACAACCCTTGCTATTCTAGTTTTCTTCTGTTTCCAGATGAATTTTAAGAATGTTTTTTTCTAGATCTGTAAAGTATGTTGATGGTATTTTGATAAGGATTGCATTGAATCTGTATAACCATTTTTGGAATGTGACCATTTTCACAATGTTGGCTCTTCCTAAGGAAGAGCAAGGATTATCCTTCCATTTTCTAATATCCTTTCGAATCTCTTTTTTTAGAGTAGTATAATTTTTAGCATATAGATCTTTTAAACTTTTGGTTAGGTTACAATCCCTAAGTATCTCCTTTTTTAGATGCTATTTTGAATGTTGATATTTCCATAATTTCTCTCTCAGTGAGTTTTTGTTTGTCTACAGGAATGCTATTGATTTTTGAGTGTTGACATTGTATTCAGGTACACTCCTGAATTTATCTATTAGCTCTAGTAGTCCTTTAATGTAGTTTTGGGGGTCTTCTATGTAGAGGATCATGTCATCTACAAATAATGATAATTTAACATTTTCTTTTCACATTTTTATTCCTTTTATTTCTCCCTCTTGTCTTATTGCTCTGTCTGATATTTCTATATCTATATTGAATAGGAGTGGTGATAGTGGACATCCTTGTCATGTTCCTGATTTTAGAGTGAAGGCTTTCAGTTTTTGTCAGTTTAGTATAATGTTCGCTGTTGGATTGTCATAAATGGCCTTTATGAGATTGACATACATAACATCTATTCTGAATTTCTGTAGGGTTTTTATCATGAATAGGTGTTGAGCTTTATAAAAAACTCTTCTGTGACATTGAGATCATTGTGTGATTTTTATTTTTGGCTCTGTTGATGTGGTGTATTACATTTATCAATTTATGTATATTGAACCATCCCTGCATAGACTAATCAACCCATTTATCTTGGTTATGAAGACATCTTTTTAAAGTTGTGTTAAACAGCATTACTAACAATGGTGGAGACTGGATGAATACTTCTGTAGTCTAGGTTTTTAAATGCCTCTAAATAGTGAGTCAATAGCCTCAAGTTTGGAAAAAGCTCATTCAATCTTGTAGTCCTCGTTAAAATGTTTAGCAATGTAGCACTAACAGCTTCAATTTTTTCAACAGTTATGTGATGAGTCACTACCATGTTTACTATACTTAAAATTAAATAATATTGGACATATTATTTTTCATTCATTGTTCTGTGTTCAATCCACAATTGCTATAAAAATGTCATAGAAGCCCTATTCTGGGGACGAGGAAGTTAGCTCTCTGACATAAACACCTCGCTCTGAAGGGCAAGGTCATGAGCTTGATGGCAAATAGTAAAAAGTAATTCCTATTCTCTGCCAGGTTCCACACTGCAGAATAAAAAAAGACACAAATAATAATAATACCTGACTAAATAAAAGTAATCCATTGCAATGCTTTGAAAGTACTCACTAAACCTAGTTGAAAGACTTGGGCATGAGCCTTGGTGCTACTGAGAAGAGATGAACATTTTATGTGTGGGATCTCCTTGAAAAAATGCTACATCACTGAGTATGTGACATTGAAGGAAATTGTGGGAAAATGGAGAATTAAGGATTAATTAGTCTCTGAGCATGAAGGTTAAAACCTCAGGCATTTTAACTATTCACATTCTGTTCTGACTAACAGGAATATCTTCCATATCCCCGACAGATTTTGAAGGTAGAACATTTTTTTTCCAATCTTTTCTTATAAATGAGAAATCCTCAGTAATATAAACATCAGACAGCATGCTGAGGTTGGCCATTTTGTTTTCTTTCATGGATTGAATGGAGATATTCTCAAGGACTCAATCTATTTCTTTGAGTTTTATCTTCTTTCCTAAGAACTGACAGATCTTCTCTATGGTGATTCTTGTGTCAAAAACAAAACAAAAAAATCAGCAAGGATTGATGAGAAAGGACAGGGAAAAGAGAAGAAAAGAGCTATGTAGGTTGAGAAGGGGAAAAATAAAGAGAGTCAAGATGCATCAAAGGCAGAAAAGTTTGAGTTGGATCAAGGGAGGAAAAAATGAGACAGGTAAAATGAGACGTCCTGAATTGTGCCAATCATGCAAAGAGGAAAAGAACTTCCTAGTGTGATTGGGTATAGCACACCATAGAAAAAAGACCTGGGAATTTCATGGCTACTCTTAGAAACATAGATAGACAATAATAAGCCTAAGTAAGGAGAGACCCTCTGAGAACTTGAGCAATATTAGTTCTTTCAACAAATAAACATACAAACAGAAAATACTGACTATTTCAAATAATTGTAAATAATGCAAAACATTTCTAAGATCCTATAAACATGGTCTCAATAATTACTATTTATTCAGAGAGTATGAGAAGAACAGTAGCTTTTACAGAAAGATTTAGCTCTGCATTCTATTGCTTGGTTCCTAGTGAGTAACCAAAAAGACACAGTAACCAAAAAGACACAGATATCACAATAAGTAAAGATATGTTCCTTGTGTGATTTCAAACAAGGGTGTGGGAACAAGGACCTTTAGGTACTTTACTCACAATCAAAAGCTTCCTGCAACAGACAGAATTCATGGTGCAAAAGTAGATGGTAATACTGACATATCAAGAGGTAGGCATAAGTAGGTTTGCTCCTTTCATGAAGTTAAGCCAAGCGACTATGTATTTTTTCTTTTGCCACTGTCTAGTCACACAGTTTTATTTTCATTTATATTCTTTTATTATAATTATATTTCTTGGTACATTTTAGATGTACATGATGATCATTTTCATTAGAGGAAATTTGTACCTCTACATGATATTTCTTTATTCATCTTTTATCCCCCAAACCCTCACCTCCTTTCGACCCTTATTCAGCACTTATTTATTAGATCTTTTCTTCTATTTTCTTTCTTCTTTTTCTTTCATGCAATTTCTTCCTTTTCTCTTTTTATTTCCTTTCTTTCCCTTCCCATTTGAATATTTTCTCCCTACTTCCAAGTACTTGTTATACATTTTGATTCTTCCTTACTCTTTCAAATTCTCCAAGTAGAGAAACAATGTGATATTTAAAAATTTGTTTTATCTCCTTTAATAGTATGAGATAGAATATTGTGGTGCAATAGAGAAATAAAAGCACAAAACAAAGAGTTTTGTTGAGGTGAGGACATGAGAAAGAGTGCACAACCCATGGTGTTTGGGCGGTCTCCAACCTGAAAAAAGAGTATGGGATATATCTAACCTTTGACCAGGGATTGTGCCTAGGACAGGCATTACTGATGCATAGGAGGTGATTGGAATTTTGTTCATGCTCACTGTGAAAGGAAAAAGGATGTTGTAATAGGGGAAGGAGAATGTGACCTCAGTGTAAACATCCCAAATTTGGGCTCCCACTACTGTAATATCTTGTAATTTATTCTAGGGCAAAACTCTTTCATTCCCATCTTTTTAATGTTAGGAAAAGAGCGAAGTCTCTCTCTTACTACTTCCTGATGAAATGGGGTGCCATATTGGGCATTAGGAAGATTGATGGTATGAAGTTTTCTGCCCATGTGGAAACTGGTAGCAGGTGTTTTAACCAGGACAAATTTATCATTGGTGAATGTACACACCCTAGATTGGAAACACAAAGAGACAAGGTCCTATGAGGAGCTAGTCCACTATAATATTTAAGGACACAGGAAAGGTAGAAGGAAATGTGTCCTTGAACCAAATGTGTCATTCCATCAGGGTCATGGTGAGGAAGAATCTGAAAAATAACCGTCGAGTTGGGAGGGGTGTAGTTATGAGAGTTAAGTATTCCCCTAAGGGTAAAAAGTTAAAGGGTAAAAGTTAAAAATGTAGGTAGGAATTGTCCTTCTTTTAAGAGTTGAACTGGAAAGAATAGGAAGCATGAGAAATATAAGGCCTGATGATATAATTTCCATGTTTGGGAAATTATAGAATAGGGGTGGGGAGGGCCATGGCTGTGTCACTACAAGTGAGTTTAGATCTTAGACCTACTGGAGTCTCATGTTTAACTAACCAGCTGAGGGTGGAGAGAACTAAGATTCTTATAGTGTAAACATTAAGTAATAGAATGTAAGGGATCAGGAAAAAATAGGGCAACAAAACATGGCCTAGCCTAAAAATTGTGGCTGTGGGGCCTTGGTGAGATAGAGACAGAAGACAAGAGATGAGACGACCACTCAGACTGCTTAGGGTCAAAGGAGTTAGCATTAGGAGGGCACTGCTTACCTTGCGTGGTGTGGAACCGGGATGTCAGTCCAGTGACCTTGAACACAGTTGAAGTTCCCAGGAAGACCAGGTAGATGCCATTCCATTTTTGTTGTAGTCCTGCAAAGAGATCTGAGAAATAGAAGCTGGACCATTATCTGACTGAATACTCTGAGGTAAACCAAAATTTGGGATAATTTTCTGTAACAGAAGTTTAGTAACAACATCAGCAGTCTCCTTGGTTGCAGGAAAGGCTTTTATCTATCCTGAAAAAGTAAAAACAATGGTGAGAAGATATTTGAGAGTTTTTTAGTAGGGCCTGTCAATTCTGCCTGTCAATTCTGACCATGGGCATGTCTGTAAGATTGATGAATAGGAAAGGAAGGGTGTGGTATGTGTCTCTGAGGAGAGGTTTTACTATAGAGGTGACAGATGTAAATTGTTGAGACCTCAGAGTGTCTGGGTCAATCTACATAAACACAGAAACCTGACAATCAGAGTGTAGGGAGAATGGCAAAAAATGCATTTTTAAGTTCTAGGACTAGGATTGAGTGGTAGAGGGAGGGATATGAGAGAACATATTATAAGAGTTTGGCACCATTGGGTCAATTAGGGTAACAGCATCATTGATTACCCTAAGGTCTTGTATAAGATTATAGGACCTATTAGGCTTGAGTACCAGGACAATGGGAGTATTGTAGGGTGAATTGGTAAGTTTAAGAAAACCATTGTCTTAAAGATGCTTGATTATAGGTTTAAGTCCCCATAAATGTTTGGGAGCTATAGGATATTTGGGAACATAAGGAAAAATTAGAGGATCCCTGAGATGAGTTAAAATAGGCATGGTATGGGTAGCATGGGTGGGACTGGAGGTAGCCCATACTATGGGATTGACCACAGAAGAAGGGAGGGGAGGAGATGGATTTGCAGTTCACTGTAATTGTGTCTGAAGGGTGAGAGATGTGGAGAGGGATAAGTAAAGGGGAACTTAAGCTTTGAAGAAGATCTCTACCTAAATGGAATGCAGGACATGTAAGAAGTACTAGAAAGCTATGGGTAAAGAAGAGAGTCTGGAATCTGCATAGAATAATCCCTGTCTACAGAGACTGTGTAGGTTGGCCATCAATACCTACTACAGAGACTGAGGACTTAATACAATGGCTTGAGAACTCAGGAAGCACACTATACATGGCCTCTATTTCCACAAGTACAGAGAATGTCTTACCTGAGACCTCCAGTGGGACTTGGGGCTCTGAGAAGGATACCTTAATAGAGGACTGTGGACCCCAAACCTGATCAATCTTCAGCAGTACATCCAAGTAGATAAGCCAGTGATGAATGCCATTACCGTGAGATCTCCTGTGAGGACAAGGATTTAGAGGATGTCTTTACTGTTCTTTGGCTGCTAGGATAGTCACTCTTCCAATGGCCCTTGAGATTGCAATAGGAGCAAGGCCCCAGAGGAATGCCAGAGTTAGGGCACTCTCTTGCCCAATGTTCTTCTTTGTTGCACTTGAAACCTTGTCTGGGAGGGGCTCAGGCAGCTCCACCTTCTTTCCATTTTCCTGTCTTAAAGCTCCAAGTGTCACTGCTAAAAGATCAGTTTGTTATTTTTTCTTTTGATTTTTATCTCTGTTGTTGAAAACAGAAAAAGCCATAGTAAGTAGGTCTCCCTGTGGGGTTTGAGGGACAAGTTTTGCCTTTGGTCTTGGGATCTGGCCCACATTGGAAGCTATCTGGCTCCTCCACAGTCACAAGACATCTGGTTTTCTGTTCTAGCTATTCTGAGGCACTAGCTCTGTCTGACTCCCTATAATAATTTTAAATGACTTAGCTGCCTGTAGCATTTTTCTCTGAAGCAGTAACCCAAACTGCCATGAGGGATAATGGGCAGTCTTCAGGCTGAAGGGGGTTGAAGTTGTTGAATGGTAGTCTGTGAGTACTGCAGAGCTTTTAACTAGTGGCCCTCAGTAGATAACAGGCATTTCCATCTTGGGTAGGTGTACCGCTTTAAGTCTAAAAAAGACAAAGGCAAAGAATCAATTAAGTATTCAGGAGTCAAATAATAGAATCAACAGGGTATTTATGAGTTTAACTTTTTTAATGGCTTCCCATAAGGAGGGTAAGGATAATGTCTAGGAAATTTTAAAAACTGATATATCATTCATTTGTCATACACAAGGATAGATTTTACATTTCTGTAAGTACCTCCTGTGCTGTTAGAATGTCTAAAGCTATCAGATTTTGGAGGATAGCCTGTTTTATTAATTTTACTTTTTTATATAGGAGAGTTGAGCTGTTGTTTCACTTAAGGCCAGTTGAGTATAGTTAATTACAACCCCAATATGCATCATATAACCTTTTTCTGGAAAAAGATTTGGTGGACCTCAGGAAAAGAAATCCAAAAGAATTTAGTATATTTGTTATGATACATGGGTGTTTGGCACATTCCAGGCAAGAATAAACTTTAATCAAAGCATGTATAATCAAAGTATAAAGCATGTATCATCAAATCATGAGCAATAGGGCTGGCAGTTAAGTTTAGAAACTGCTTTTAGATTATAGCAATTGTAACTCATTGGCTCTTAGGTCCTTTTGTTGATGAATTAATATTGGTTACCTCCTTCTCACCTAGTTACTTCATCCATTATCAGTTTCATAATGTCTACTATAGTTTTTCAAACCAAATAAATCCTTAATTTTTTTATGCTAGGGAGATAATTCAGTATTCACACCTTGGAATTCAAGTTGTTTTACCTATTAAAAATATCTCTAGTTACATCCATTTACCTACAAGAGCCTCAAGATTATCCTACTTTATAGCTGAGAATCTTTCCATTGTATGAAATTTCTATGTTTCTTATCCATTGTGCAGAAAAAAGGGCAAGTTTGCTTTGTCAAATAGGGCTTTTTATCTGGTCTCCTGTTATGGGGAAAAATTGTATTCTCTCCTTCGATTTTCAGTCTTCAATTTTCAGTTAAGTGTGTTTTTATGCAGCATATTTATGGTTCTTATTGCTTGATCCACTCTCTCTGTTTTTCTGCTTATTGCTGATTTGAGACCATCTACATTAATGGTTGCAACCGACATAGATTGGCTCATCTGTGCCATGCTGTGCACCACTTTTTCCCTTTATTCAATTGACTACCCTATCTAACAATCCTCCTCTTCTTCTGTTTGTGGAACCATGGTCATCTTTATCTCTCTATAGTATACACTTTAGCACTCTCTGTAGGGTTGCTTTGATGGTTATGAATTTCATTAGTTATACTTATGGGCTTTTCATTACAGGCTGTTCTCTTCTTTCTAACATCTTTTAAGATTCTTTTCCTATACTGAATTTCTAGGATGTTGATTATTGTATGTGTGGATGTAGATTTATTTTGTTTATGACTGATTAGCTTCTAATATGCTTCATTTACATGTAGGTCAGTTTCCATTCCCATATAGGAATATTTTCAGCTATTATTTCCTTATGGTATTTTTATATCATATGTGTTGTCACCTTTATTTCAATTAAACCTATTAATTTTATATTGTTTGTTTTTGTACCATCTTGCAATTGTTGAATCGTTACATTCTGATTCATTGTTAACTTTAAAAGATTTTTCTTTTCTTATTCACTAAGTGCAAACTTCTATGCAATGTCTGGAAGTCTGTTTACACACTCATTGAGGAAATTTTTCCAGGTTTCAATTGAATTTTTCATTTCCTAGTTATCTCTTTGAATTTGTTTTATCCATTGTAGTTCTTTCTTATATTGTTTCTTCAATGTTCTAGTATTTTTCCTGTGTAACTCTATTTTTAAACTATGTCTTCTTTACATGTGTTCAGCATTTCTTTCATTATATTTGTCATATTTTTCTTACCTGGGAGATTATTTCTGATCTGAGTTCCTTTATGAATTTATGGTCTTGCATCATTCCTTCAGTTGTTATCATTTCAAAAGTTTCAGATTCATGAGCTACACTTTTTTTCTATGTTCATGTCTCCTATCATTGTTTGGGATGGGCTGGAGGTTTGTGTCTGCATTTTGATCTTTAATTATCTTTTTTCTATATTCCTTTTGGAAAGTTAAATGTAAATTCTAAGCTGTTTCTTGGATTAAAGATGGTTGTTTGTATTACAGAGAGTTCTTTAGTTGAGTGAGAGATGGTAGACTGTACTTACTGGGTCCTAAGTAGTTTCAAAGACTTCCCAAATTTAGGAGAGCACTGGGAGGACATTTACCACACTCCATGTGGCTCACCAAATATCCCTGACATCTTGACATCACTGGGTAAGTCCTACCAGATTCTGAGTGTCATACTAAAGTTGAATGGTATGGGTAAAACACTGGGTAGGACTTCAGCTCATGCTACATGGTACACCAAAGCTCCCTGGCTACCTGGGGTCTCTCAATGGGGCCTATCAGGTTCCAATCAACATGCTAAGTCTGCATTGTTAGGTGGAGTTCAATGTGGAGGTCTTCAACTCGAACCACTCAGCACAATGGAAACTCACAGCTAATTGAGAATCACTGAGTGGGACCCATCCAGGGCCTAAGTGAGGACCCAAAGGTCCTGGACAGCTTGGGGGTACTGGAAGTGGCCCTTCCAGGTCACAAGGAATGTCACATGGTTGCACAGATAGATAGGGTTCACTGTGAGGACTTCAGCTCACACATGACATCTTCTAGCTACATGAGGTTCATGGGGTGGGGACCAACCATGACCCAAGTGATAACTCATAGGTCCTGAGCTGTATGGGGATGGTTGGGGGAATTCTACCAAGTTCTGAGCAATGTCCCACAGCTTCACAACTAGAGCTCACTGTGGAGCCTTACAACTCACATGTGGCAGCTCTTAGCTACGTTATGGCTCACTGGGCTGGCTCTGTTTTAATATTTTCATCATCTCCATGTCCTTCAACAAAAGAATCTGAAGGGCCACATGGATCATGACACTCTATCTAGATCCTGTGTCTGAAAGGTTCCACTACATTCTAATATTCTCAACATGAGAAGCATGCCTTCATTTCACCAGTCACTAGAATAAACTTAAACCCCACTCAAGCCATACCTTCCTGCACCGGACTCCAACAATTAATATCCAGCTCAGGATGCAAAGGAAATTTACACTTTCTTATTAGTCACAGTCTAAACACTCTCACCTTTGCTGAAAAGTTTATGTTGAAGTCTGACTTGATACTGGTGACAAAATTCTGCAGATGTGATACCCACATAAATGCTCAGTGGCCTCTTCCTTCTGCTTCAGGATCATGTCATCATTTACTTTCAAAGCAGGAAAGAGGAAGAGTTATGTGTGGACTCTCATCAAAGAAGATGGAATCCTGGATTTTGCAGCTCTATAAAAAAGATCCTTTAAGGGAAACATGTCATCTCCTTGCTCCTGATGGCAGCAAAAGAAAAACACACAGGTGGCAAAGCCACATAAGCATCCACTAGAGGAAGCAATATTCTTGTTATATTGGTATTGAATTAATTTGTTATATATTAATGTATTGTAAAATAATACAGTCTATGTACCAGACTGAGAAATTTATGACAGCTATTAAAATTCTATTTCCATATATCTGAACATTTTGAAACTACATGTTAAGTCATCTGAAGATCAGTTGTTCATCAATGGATTCCTAATTCTGTCATTATCTGTGAGGTCATTATATTATTGTTGTCTGTGTAGTTCTATTAACCAGAAACCCAAACATATGTCTAAAGAATATGACATCTTTAGACCAATACTTCTTTTGTATTTGGATAAATGTTTAATAATATATTTGTAGTATTTTCTGGATATGTGCTAACATTGGCTACTTAAGTGTTCTAATTACTGCTTTAGTCATATTGTGGTGACTCAGTTATGAAGAGACATAAATTCAAGGTTCTTGTAGGTAAACACATACAACCTGATACATGCTGATGTGTGAAATGGTTCGGACTCACATTGGGTTGTCTCCATAATAAAAGAAACCTGAATTAGTGGAATTGAAAATGTACAAAAATATTTTGAATGTGAAAGGAGAGGACAAGTTTTAAAAGGAAAGGTGGTAGGCATTGTTTAAATCCTACTATCTTGTTTTGAATTGCTTTACTTTTTACATTGTTTTGTGTGATTTTTTTATTCAGTTTGTTCTGTTTCATTCTATTATGCCTGATGGCAAGGGCAACTATTTTTGAAGATAAAAAAGTATATTTTGGTAACCATTTTTTGATATTCTGTTATCTTGTTTTGAAGTTCTTAATAACTTTCTTCATTTAGTTATGATTGGTTTAGTCTGGCTTTTTTGTTTTGTTTGATAGATTATGGTGAATGCAATGGGCAGCTATTTTCAAGAAATTACAAGGCATTATGGTACTCATTGTTGAGTTCTTATTATGATGTTTGTATTCTCATTTCACTCATTGTTTGTTCTAATTGGCTGCATTCTGTTCCATTTTGTTTGGTTTTATTTTCTCTAAAATAAAAAAGAATTTCACATACAAACAAATGAAGTGTAAAGAACTCTAAAGAGGTAAGACCAAAATAAATATATACTGAGGTATATAATAATTAAGTTTTCTGAAATTCAGTACAAAGAAGATTGTGAAAAGCAACTAGAGAAAAGAAACTTAGCAGCTACTACGTTAAGCCCATCAGAATCACAGCAGACTTCTCAACAGAAGCACATAAATCAAAGACAATTTAGAGTTTGTAAATTAAATTTAAACAACTGAATTAAAAATTAAACTGAATTAAAATTTTAAAAAAACTGTAAACTAAATTTAAAAAACTGGACTGAAATATTCTGCAAAACTATATTTCAAAATTGGTGCAGAAATAAGTTATTTCCATGACAAATTACACCTGAATAAATTTATTACCATGAAATCACCTCTTCACAGTGCTCTGAAGTGTATTTATAAAGAAAAAATGAAAGCCAAAATGACAAGAACACCAATAGAAAAAACCATCAGTTAACACAAGCAATTAAACAGAGGAGTCAGACAAGGAACCAAAAAGAAGAAAATGATATAAAAAGGTAGGCCAATATGTATCTGTTATATGCAACAATGAAAATTATCTCAAGTCACTAATCAAAATAAACAAACTCATAGAATGGATCAAGAAGAAAGACTCCAGAATGTGCTGCATTCAACTCATGCACTTACTTGAAAAATAAATTCATAGACTAAAATTCAAAGGTTGGAAAATAATCCCATGACTGGAAATCAGAAAAAATAGGACAGAAATTCTAATTGCTTATGTTTTGAACTTCAAGTCAAGACTCATCAAATGAATCAAAGGTCACAACATTCTTATTAAGAGAATATTTCAAGAAGACATAACAGTGGCCCTGAAGCAAGGCCAGCAGATTGCTATAGCTGCTGGTTTCAAACAGGTGCCTAAAGAGAACTCTTTCTGTGGTCTGTTAGCCATTTCTGAACTATGGAATTGGAATGGTCAATTCATCAGAAAGAAATAGCAGGTGAGCATGGCAGACTTTCAGAGGCCTACAGGAGAGAGACCCTTGTGCCTCTGGACCTGCACAAGGCAGTTGACTCGGGATGCCGGGAGAACAAGGAGCTCCTCCTCTCTCTGGGGGGTGGCTGAGAGCCTGCCGGTGCATGGGGTGAGAATTAAACATCTCATGTCATCTTGTCCCCTGTCCCATGTCCCACCCCCATTAGCAAGTGGGAGCCAATTAACTACACATCTTGGGAAAATATTGGCTATGTTATTTAGTATGAGCTCCCCTTATGCAAAGATATGGACAACCATTTGGAAGAAAACAAGAGACAACATGAGAGTGAAGTGCAGCCTTTATGGGGCTGCAAGGGACTGGAAGGGGTAATGGAGAGATGACTCCAAAGATCAGGCTGATGATGCAGATCTGATCTTATTAAGGAAGTACAGGAGTATAAGCTGACGATGAAGGGTGGAAGTGAGCTCAGAGTAAGGGTGGGATTGAGCTTCAGGAAGGGCGGAAGTAGGCTTAGGGAAGGCAGGGATGCACTGCGGGGTGAGCTCTGAGTGTGGCAGCCCTGGCAGTGATGCTCTATTCGGGGTGCCGAGGAATGGGGAGTCTGAGTGTGCTCAGACTCTCTCTTCTGCCAGGGCAGCCAGCCAGACCTCAGGACCTCACCCTCCCACAGATTCTCCAACTTTTTTTTATTAAGGCCAATTGTATGGAGCCCATCATGGCCAGTTGAGAATGTAGGGTGTGGACCCAGGTGCATAACATCCATAAGACATAAAAATCAATAAGTCCCAGTAATCCCAGGAGTCTGAGATTGAGGAGATTAGAGGATGAAAAGAAGCATTGTAGGTTATGTAAGAGGTCAGTGAGGATAGTATCAGTCAGCACTGGCAGTTGGATGAAATCAAGTGTCTGTATTTGTTCAGTGAGTTGTAGAGACAAGTTCCAATAGGTGCTGTTGTATGGACCCCAAATCCAATCACGAAGTGAAATATGCATAGCTAACAGGTTGGCAGATTTTGGAGTAATGCAAAGCACCACAGAAGTGCATCATTGATCACAGGCCACTGTAGCAACGCACCATAGATCTCATAGTTCTGTGTCTATAAGGTCTATTTGTTGCTGGAGGTTTAAGAGATCCATGTGGGTATAGGAGTTTATTTGTTGTTGCACTCAAAAGGTCTCAGCAGTGGAGCTGGATAGGTTATTGAGAGCCTGGGTAGTCACTGTTGATTGGGCGAAGCAGACGGCAGTGGTGTCTCCTGTGGTGGCAGCTCAGCATTAGGCTGGGTAGAATAGGGAGGAGATTTCAGGCCTGGCTGCAGCATGTTTTAATGGCTCCCCATGTGATGGGGGGTGGTGTTAGGGATGCGTCTCCTCCTGAGTCAAGTTGGTCCACCCTGTGGGTGACTGTCGTGGAGTGTCAGTTGAGCCATCTCCAAGGTCAGCAGCAGTGGCAGGCTGGACATTGCATGCAGGGATCCACACAGGTTGAAGGGCTATTTCTGGAAAGACACAAGCAAATCCTCTACCCTGGGTTAATAGGGGAGCAGTGGATTGCATTTGTTGACTAAGGAGGTCCTTCCATCTCACCAGAGGAAGTGGAGTGGGAGAGGCAAGTAATGGGCTCCAATGTTTGTAGTTCATCTGGTGTACTCTTGGGGCATAGGTTCCCCCTCTATTTTTATTAAATTTTTTAAGACAAGAGTGGTATGGTTAATGATGGTCTGTCATTGGGGATTGCAAGGGAGTCCACGATGTAGGGAAATGTTACATTTTGAACAAGCATTTATGAAGGAGGCACTGGTGTAACAAGGACCATTAATTTTCAACAACCACAGCTGCTTTAACATTTGAATGCCTATAGAATATTAGCAAACATTTACATATTTTACATAGAAAATTTAGAACTCAAACATACAAGGTTGTAGCATAAAAAACCATGGTGGCATTTTGTAACACACTTGAATCTGTATTTGGACATCAAATTTCTCTGTTTTGGTTAATCATCCCTATCTAACACATAAAAGATTGTACCTAACTTGTTGTCATGTAGGGGGATATACATCTCATAAGCATTTGTTAGAGGCAGAGGTCTGAATCTGAACCAAAATTCTGTCACCATAAACAATCCCTGTTTTACATTTTGGGAAACCAGTATATCAGGAAGCATGAAGATATGAATACACCATGAAGTTAACAACAAGCATTTGTCATAACCATATGAAAAGCTTTGTATGGGCATTTTTTAAAAGCAAAAACCTTTAGTATTATTGTTTTTAATGAAGACCATTGTGAACATATTACAATAAGATTGTCATATAACTCTAGTTGAGATGTCTCCCATAAGGCTATAGTGATCATTGGAGCCTCCAATCAATGAACAAGAGCTGGTAAAATGTTACCAGATGGCCACTTTCTTATTCATCAATTGAAGTCCCATCCAACAGTCCCAACCCCAAGGGATATTTGTTTAATCATTTTTACAATATTTTTTCTTAAGAAAACTCCAATCATAACATTTAGCATATTATTTTTGAACAACGAGAGACTCTCAGATTATGATAAGCAACAATGTGCAGTACTTTTGCATAACTGACTGTAGCATCAATTTTGACTAACTGGGAACCCAGGTGGAAGCACGTGTTGTAATTTTATAACTCAAATAAATCGTGAGTAAATGATCTATAAATGCAAAAGAAAAAAGGAAAAATGAAAATTGCTGAGCTCAAAATAAAAAAGAACATCTGTTCACAAACGGACAAATGGACAAACATGGACAATCTGTACAGATTCAAACATAGGTAGAAACAAACACAGAATTATCAGTGTCCATGAGAACTCTCCATGTCATAGACTGGAAAAACAGACAGATTCACAGGCAGACTAATGAACATCTTACTCAATCAGTGTGCACTCAAATATATTTTAGTCAAATTGAATTACACAAATTTGTCTACAGCTGTACATCTTGTAATTTTAAATAGACTAGTCAGATTTGTTGTAGGTCAATTAGCAGAGATCTCTTATCAAAAAATTTGAAAAAGACAAAATCTTATCTATACTTAATGTATTTTTGTCATAGGACTTAGCATGTACTTCTATCATCTATTTGGACATTTTTTATTTGTGATTACCATCTTGTGGGCATCAAGTCTAGCTTGATTCTTTTCTCTTGATTGTGGCATGGCCTCCAAGGCATCACTGTCATAGGACTGGGCATCAGCTTCTTGACAGGAATCAACACTTTATCTGGGTTTGGGCTCCTGATACAGCTGGACAGCACACACTGGCACCCAGATAGGCCATTTAGCTTTTCCTGGAAAAACACAAACACCTCGACACCACATTAGCATGGACTGAGTGTTTTTATTATCCAGTATGAAGATATTTCCAATGGACTAGTGTTAGACTTTATTTGATTGCATTATCTTTCTGCTGCAATAGTTACATCTGTATTAGTATTTAAATATTGTAAATGGTATATACTGCCAAATGAAATCCATGGTGAGGTGAACTCTCCTTTTGTTCTTTGATATTTAAATTTTGAGCACATTTAACTACCTTTATACCTGAAGATTAAAATGAATTTTTGTTGTGAGGTGTAAAGAAAATGGAAGCTGCATTTTATATTTAGGTACCTTGGGCTCTCTTGTGACATGCAGGTGATGTTCTTGCTCTGGGCTGTAGACCCCATTGTTGTTGGGGATCTGAGCACCATTGCAGTGTAAACTCTGGATTTATAAAGCGTGTGCACAAGTGATAGAAAAAACCAGAGTAGCTCGGGCAGACCAGACCCATGTCCCACCTCTCTAATAAGTAACAAAAGATCCAAAATCCCTAAGTACCTTTTTTTACTTACAGATTTTTCAATTTTTGTCAAGGGAAGAATAACCAATTGAGCAATATAATTATCCAGGGAGATTTGAACTGTATTTTGAGTAGATTGAACCATAATCCTGATTTTTCCATGCAGCTGAAACAAGCAACATAGTGTTTTTTTACCTTCCTTCTGTGGGCCAAACTCCAGGCTCAGTGGAGGATTTGATGTACTCCCCTGTCTGGGGGCCTGTAAGAAGCAGGGGTAGGTGCAGAAAGAAGCAGTTTTTATTAAGTAACCTTTAAAATCTATAGAGCACTATCCAATGGTGTCTCTCACAAGGGGCATTGTGTGTAGTTTGGGGTATAGAAAAGGCAAATTTTGGTCGGGCTTCAGGATGTATAGAGATGGAAAAGAAGCAACCCTTTATATCAATAAACCTGTGAGTTATGTTTGTGTTGACTTGGTCCCCTTTTTGTTGCCAGGTTGAGGGTTGCCCTGTTTGGAGTTTAAAGGGCTGTCTTCTCTATCAGTCTTAGAGCAGCAATCTTTCTCCCAGCAATAACCACGTTTGTATTTGGGGCACATTGTCGTTCACATTCACCCTTATAGATAGCCAGCCAGTCTAGGTATTGACTACTACTAAAAATGGCTCTCGCTAGCTGTTTCCAGTCAGTGGGGCAATTAAGTTTCATACTGACTATTCCAAGGATTTGTTGGGCAAAAGGTCCTTGGATGCTGTGCTTCTTGACTGACTCCTGGAGGCGCTTTAAGGTGGTATGTTTGTGAGGATAGCAGTGCAAAGGGCGAGAAGGATTCTGATGTAAATTAATAAGAAATGCATCATTTATCTCTTTTTCCCATTCCAATGTTTTGCGTGATTATCCCGAGTATGGCATGAGCCCTCATAATAATCATGCCATCCTGTAGTGGTAGACTTTTTTCTATCTATATTTGTCTGACAGTAGGATTTCCATGGATCTTTAGGGTGTAATGACCCATCTTCGCCAGTAGGTGGCAATGCTGAGTAGGCAGGACGGTCCTCTCTGTCAAGTTCCTCTTTTTCATCCTGGAACAGGGCAGAGGTTCAGGCCATTTGGCCCGTGGCAAACTGCCGGGGTGGGGCTCCTTCTCTCGGCCCCATCTTTGGAGCCTTTTAGAGCTTCAGAGAAGGGTAGATTTTCAGCAGATTACAGGCTCTCAGTTTATCGGATCCTGCTGACTCAGCGAAAAATCGTTCTGCATGTTGCTGGTAAGGGATGGACTCCCCATGGGTGCCACAGCCGCGCAAGCAATGGGATACGCTAACAGCAGGAGGGCCTCTGTGTTGACCCCAGTGATGTTGTCCGAGCCTGTCTAACACTCTAGGATGGTAAGTAAAGCAGGTTGGACCCTCAGGGGAAAGACTTTCCTCTCATGTTGCTCCGCTGCTTGGACTGTGTTAGGAGCAGAGTCCAAGTGTGAGGGTTCCATAGTTAGGCGGCTTGGAGCTAGGGATTAAGGGAGAGAAGGATTTTCCAATACTGGGAAAGCGTGCAATAGCAATTTTGCATTGCCTGGCCTGCAAGAGGGCAGCAAGAACACTTGCCTGCAGGTGCTGCTCCTTGCAAAGCATGGGGCCCATGATGTGGGCGGGGTCCCATGATGTGGGTGGAGGCCACTTACCAAGTCCGAGGAGGCACAATTGCATAACGTTGGGCATCACTTGTAGCCTTTATGGGGCTGTGGGGGACTGGTAAGGGGTGATGGAGAGATGACTCTGGAGATCAGGCTGATGGTGCAGATCCATTTTATTAAGGAAGTAAAGGAGTATATATAGGCTGAAGAGGAAGGGCAGAAGTGAGCTCAGAAGAAGGGTGGGATTGAGCTTCAGGAAGGGTGGAAGTAGGCTTAGGGAAGGCGGGGATGCCCTATGGGGTGGGCTCTGGCAGCCCTGGCAGGAATACTCTATTCGGTGTGCCAAAGAATGGGGAGTCTGAGTGTGCTCAGACTCTCTCTTCTGCCAGGGTGGGCAGCCAGACCTCAGGACCTCAACCTCCGACAGTGAAGATCTCTGGTTGTCTATCTTTGAAATTTATGCTTTCTTATGTCCCCTTCTGTTCTGTTTTGTTGTGTTTAATTTTACCTCCTGTAAAGTAAAATTTATAAAAAAAGAAGATATAACAATCATAAATACATATGCATCAAGCAAGAGTACACCCAGCTACACAAAACATATACAGGAAGAATCACATCAGCAATAACTCAATAATAATGGAGGACCTTAATACCCCACTTTCACAAATAAATAGATCAACTAGACAAAAAAATCAATAAAAATGCAGAACTGAAACAAACCTGTGAATAAATGGATTTCCTAGAATTCTACAGAGTATTCTTTTTTTTTAATTTGAAAGAGAATAATACAAAAGGGGGCAGTACAGAGCAGATCAGAACAGGACAACATAGGCAACACAGTACTTTACATTAAGTCAACTGGATCTACAGAGTATTCTACCCAAAAACATCAGAATACATTCTTGTCTGCACATGAGATAATCTCCAAACTAGAAAATATATTAGCCTGTAGAACACACTTAAATAAATGCAGATGAATGACAACTACATCATGAATATTATCTGAGCATAGTACAAAGAAATTGGAAATCAACAGCAAAGAATACTACAAAAATGACATAAACACATAGAAGTTGAACAACACCCTCCTGAACAACCAATGAGTCACAGAGAAAATTAAAGAAGAAACTAAATATTATCTACAATTAAATGAAAATGATGATGTAGCATCTAGGAACATATCAGATTCAAAGAAAGCACACATATAAGGGAAATTTATAGCTCTAAATTTGCAAATCAGGAAAACAGAATAAGCTCACATAAACAACTTAATGTTAAATATCAAACTTTTAGAAAAAGAAGAACAAATGCAACACAAAGCTCACACAAGACAGGAATTTGTAAAGATGAGAGCAGAATTTAATACAACTCACACTAAGAAAACAATTCAAAGCATTAATCAAATACTTGGTTCTTAGAAAAAAGTAAGCAGCATTGCTAAATCTCTAGCCAATCTTATGAAAGAAAAGGCAAAATTCAAGCAATTAAAAATGAAAAGTGTGAAATCACAAGGAATCCTGTGGATATCCAGAAAAATATCAAAACCTACTTCAAAAAATTGTGCTCTAATAAAATGCAAAATAGCAGATAAGTACAGATTCCTAGGAATATATGAATTACCAAATCAGAATCAAGAAAATATAAGTATTTTCAATAACCCAATATCAGTCAAGGAAATTGAACTGCAATTAAAAATGTGTCAACAAACAAAATTCCAGGTCCTGATTGTTTCATTCCTGGATTCTACAACATATTTAAAGACTTAGTGTCATGCATACTCCACCATTTCAACCAAATTGAAGGAGAAACAATACGTCTAAAACTATTCCTGCAAGCAAATTTTAACCTAATACCAAAACCAGAGAGCCATCCAAACAGCAACTAGAAAAGTACAGGCCAATCCAACTAATTAACATATATGCAAAAATCCACAGTAAGGTACAGGCAGAGAATGCACCAAACTATCTAGAAGACTAAGACTATGATCAAGCAGCATTATTCCAAGTGACTCAGGGATGGTACAGTGTAGGCAGTTAGGAGACATCATAATAACATTTGGACTACTCCTGACCTTAGGATAAGACAGTTAACCCACATTCTTAGATGACATAGCCCAGGAGCTCACACAGACATTAAAGATAAAATGGAAGTTTCACAAGGCTTACTGGCAACAGAGATCAGGAAAAGTAGAAAAGATGACCCGGACATTCAAATAATTGCTGAGAAAATATTGTCAAGAGACCCACCTAATATGGAACCAAATTCCATCCATGCTCCTCCTCTGAGTCTGGTGTCTTCTGATGAAATAAACTGGGTGTTCTCCTTACAAAATCTTTGGTTGGCTACCCCTAGTCATAGACAAAATGAGGGGTGATCTTTAACAACTAGAAAAATTAACACTAAGCATATACAGTCAGTCTTTGAAATAGCCACTTAAAATGTCTATTACTGTGGACAGAAGAAAATGCCTATAAGCTTCACAGATCCAATACTTTCATTCTAACCTGTCAATGTTGTTTGGGTTAACAAATAAAATCCAACCAGTCTAGGCCCTTGTAGAATAGGCCCCATGCTGTTATCTTGCCCAGTCCCATTACTGTTAAAGTTACAGGAACTGTGTCTTTGATCCACCATAGCCAACACAAGCCAACAGAAGCTAGCAGTGTCCATATGACACAAAACAAATTATCCTTCAATGAGATCAGGCCGTAACCAGAGAAAATAGCACTGCTCTGATCACCCCAGAAGATGATCAGTCTACACAGAGCTCAATGCTAACGAAACATCCTTGGTCTGTTCACCCTCAAAAATGACCAGTTTACTCATGGCCAAAACCTCAAGAGCAACACTGGGATACATTAACATACGAAACTTTTTCCTTTACATATTTTTTAAATTCTCACTCTGCCCGATAGGGATCACTCATGACAATGTAAATGTTAATGATAGTGATATTCTCCATTAAGATTTGTTACAGAAAGCATCAAAAAGGGGAATGATGTGGGACTTAAAGAAAAAAATATGCTCTCCCAGCCAGAAGCAATTTTTTTCAATCTTCTCCCCACCATTCCCTATCTGTTACAGATAAGTTTGGTGACTACATCCTGAAAACAATTTACAATACCTTGTTCTCACAAAATTCATAAGGCTAAATCTTCATTGAGGCTGTTATTAATTGATTTTAACTTCTTGTCTTGCCTGTGTACAATTGCTGCTTCCCCCTGCCACCATTTTCTAAAGACCAATATCTTCATTAAAATTTATAAAAATTAGGCTGTTAATTTAGGGCTCATTTAGACTTTATTTTGGGCATCTCAAGGTCAAGCTGGGCCAGTGTGCACATACAACCCAATAAATCCTCTTGTTTCTCCATTGGTCTCTCTGATCTCTTGGATTTTGAGAGACGATGACCTCAGAAAACTAGAATATCAGTTAACCCATGCCCACAACAGTAGGTTTTGAGTAGAGGAAAATCAATGAAGGATAAACCCAAATTCTTTCACAGGAGAATTGGAACTAAATGATATCTAACATCTCAACACAATTCTGAAATAAAGTGCATGTCTGGGCATGAATGAAGAGCTAATACAGAGCACTGAATAAAAATATCAGTTCATCAGTGTATTGTACATTATACCATTTATACAAGTTGCTTATTATTTAGCATAACATATTACCAGTAAGAAAATAAAGCCAAACTAGGAACTAATATTTCAGGTCAGAGAGTAATTATTTCTGGGAGTATGTGTTATAGAAAATAGCATTAGTTGCTTGAAGATTTTGTAAAAATTTGACACTGTGGTGAGGGAAAACAAAAGGAAGTAAGGGAATAGATAGATAGATAGATAGAGAGAGAGAGTAAAGGCCATTATATGCTAATTTTCTTTTTTCACTGGAAAGAAAGCTTTCTGCTAATATTAATGGGAAAGAATTCATGAGTATACCATGTACCCTGAGTAACTAATATGAAGATAACTATATATAATGTGTTAATGATTGTTTCTCTCCAATTAGCCTGTTCAAAATCTCTATTTTATTTTTATTTCTATTTTTGGTTTAAAATACAAAACAGGCTCTGTATTATAGCTCTGCAATACAGCATCAGAATTGAAATATAATGAAGTCAAGTGTTTGCTTCTTTGTGCCAAATGAATAAAATTAAAAATAATTTTGATACAGTTCATGGTAACATAAACAGATGAACATGAAGAATTTCTAAAGTACAGATATTATTCAATGAATATGGATAAAAAGGAAATTTATAACACACAGGCTATCAAAAATCTAAAGATTTGTTATTCAAGGTTTCACAATAAAATGTTAAATTTTATGCAATGATCTCCCAGGCATGTAGAAGTACAAGTTCACGAACACAGATCACATTATCCATATAACATGTAGAATTTTTCAACATTCTTCCCATGGAAATAATTTTGGAGGATATCCTGCCATCTTCTCCTGATATATTTTATCAAATGCTTCAGCTTGCGCTACAGTGAAGTGATTCTTCCAGTCTCCCACGACTCCTGGAAGACACAGCATAGAAATTTAGATCCGCTTTGGTAATAAGGCCTAAGAATTCAGAACATCTCATTGGCCAGCACCTAGGACCCATCTGATACGGAGAAAGTAGCTGGCATAAGCTAAGAGACCAGTTGAGAGCCAATAACCTTTCTATGCCTGGTTGCCTACCATTCAATCTTCCACCTGCACAGAAATGATTTCCTGTTCATGCTCTCTCCCAGCAGATCCTGTAATCTTTTCACTGCAAGCTGGCTCAGTCTTGTGAAGCATTTACAACCTATTCCTTCACACCATATCTGTTTTTTACAGGTAGGCACCAAGTAAAAAGCATTTGCCACGTGGGTTAACTTAATAGATAAAACTGGAATGCCCAGTTTTTCTGTTTTGGCATCTCAATTTCTGAATATGAATAATTCACAAATCTACATATCTTTTAAATGAGAATTTCTTTTTATATTTCTGCTTGACCTAAAAATATTTCAAAAGTTTTTGTATTTTTTCCCAGGGATGTCATTACAAGGCAACACAGGCTGGGTTGGTGATTTAAGTAATGAGCATTAATTTTCTCACAGTTATGAAGGTTAGAATGTTAGTTTATGGTGTTGGGGAGTCTGGGGCTCTATAAAGGGTGATGGGGCTAGCATATGTTGCAGGGCTCTTTCCTTGATTGTAGATGATCACTTTGTTCCATGTCTGTACATTGTCCTACTTCTATATATGTGTCCTAATATCCTCTTTTAAAAACACCAATCATGCTCATCTATAACCTGATTTCATAATACAATTTTAGCTTAATTACCTCTATAAAAACCCTGTGTCCAAATGCTATTGCATTCAGGTACTTCCATCTCCATGTGTCAATTCTTGAGTGCAGATTATTCAACCAATTTATCTTTAAAATTGTGTCAAACACTATTACTAACAATGGCAGAGACTGGATGAAACTTTTTATATTCTAAGATTTTTATTGTCTTTGAGTTTTGAACCCCCAAAGAGTCAGTAGCATCACATTTTAATAAAGTTCATTCGATCTTTCCTACTTCAACTGTTTAGGGCTGTAGTATTAAGCGCTACAGCCTTTTAATCAGCTATGTGTTTAATCACTGCCACATGTTTACTGTACTTTAAATTAATAATGAATATATTATATTGTATTCATTGTTTTCTGTTCAGACCTCAGTTACTATAAAAATTCCCAGAAACCCTATTCAGGGGAATTGGGATTAACTTATATGGCATAAGTGTCTATGTGGCAAGTACGGTGTAGTGAATACTATCTCTGGTACTATAAAATCATTCCTATCCTGTGCCAAGCACTACTCTGCAGAATAAAAAGTACACAAATTATAATAATTGAGTAAACAAAAATTATTTACTGCAATGTTCTGAAAGTTTTTCCTAAATATTCCTTAAACACTTGTTTATGAGCCTTGGTTCTATTGAGAAGTCATGAAAATTGTAGGCATGAGATCTTTTCAAAAAATGTTAGATCACTAGGAATGTGGCCTTGAAGGGAACTGTGGGAGAATGGAGAATTAAGGCTTTATTGGTGTCCACTCTGAGCATGAAGGAGAAAAACTCAGGCATCTTAACTATTCACATTCTTTTCTGGCCAAGAGGAATATTTTCCATATCCCCTGACAGATTTTGAAATTAGAACATTGTTTCTTACCTTTTCTCATAAGTGCAAAACCCTCAGTAATAAAAGAATCAGGAAGCATGCTGAAATTGGACATTTTGTTTTCTTTCATGAATTGAAAGGAGCTATACTTCAGGACTGAATCTATTTCATCAGGTTTTAACTTCTTTCCTAAGAATTGACATATCTTCTCTACAGTGCTTCTTGTGTCCTAAAAAAAGAAATAAAAAACACCAGAGCAAAGATTGCTGAGGAAGGATAGGAAGGAGACCAGAAGGAGCTGTCTAAGATAGAAAAAGGGAATGAGAAAGATAATCAAGATTTATCAAAAACAGAAAAATTTTTAGTTGCAACAAGAGGAGAAAGAAATGAGACACTTAAATTGACATGGACTGAAATATGTTCATCATGCAAAGATGAGAAAGACTCCACACTGTGATTACCTATAGCACACAACAGAAACAGGACCTGGAACTTTCATAGCTACTCTTAGAAACTCATGAACAAGAATCAAACTGCATGGGAAATACTTCCAAGAATCAATAACTGGAACCATATCTTATTAAAGAGTTTCTGCATGTCAAAAGAGATTTCCAGCAGAGTGAAAAGAAAACCCACAAATTGGGAAAAAATCGTAATGGATTGTCACTTAGACAAAGGACTTCTGTCTAGAACTTATAAAGATTTTTTAAAAAGCACACCCGCTAAATTCAAAGACCCAATCCAAAAATGGGCATCTGAAATGAATACACAGTTCTCAGATGAAGAAATACGAATGACAAATAAATACATGAAAAAATGTTCATCATCATTAGTCATTAGAGAAATGCAAATTAAAACCACACTGAGATTCCATCTCACCCCAGAAAGAATGGCCAGGATAGAAAAATCTACCAAAAAGAAGTGCTGGAGAGTGGGGAAAAAGGAACTCTTCTGCACTGTTGGTGGGAGTATAGACTGGTGCAACCACTGTGGAGGTCAGTCTGGAGATTCCTCAAAAAGCTGGGTTTGGAAGTCCCATTTCACCCAGCTATTCTGCTTCTAGGCATATTCCCAGAAGAACTGAAAACATCATACCACAGTGATATATGTGCACCCATGTTTATAGAATCACAATTTATAATAGCCAGATCTTGGAAACAACCTAAGTGCCCATCAAGTGAGGAATGGATCAAAAGTTGTGGCATTTTTATACAATGGAGTACTACTTAGCTATAAAGAATGATCACATTGAGATATTTATAAATAAATGGACACGACTTGAGGCCATACTCATAAGCGAAATAAACCAAACTCACGTGTGTAAATAAAGTATAGTCTCCCTAGTATGAGAGTTGATAAGAGTATAAAAGATTTTATGGTAAGCATGAATCCCCATCTCATAGCTTTGAAGCCTTTCAATGTTTTCATTCAGCAGTTGGAATACTTTTATTCTGTTTTGTTTTACTATATCATGTGTGATGGTATGAATAGCTGTTTTGAAGTAAACAAAATATTATGACAGCTATTGCTGATTTAATATCATCCTTCTTAGAAGTCCTACCATGTTTCTATTCTTCTACTTCCATTGGTTCTATCTATCACATTGTGTCTTATTGGGATTTGAATATGTGTGATAGTATAAATAAAATTTTTTTATCAAAAATGAGATATTATAGTACCCATTGATCATTCTCTGTTATTCGGTTCAGAATGCCCTGTAATTCTTTCACTCTTTGCATGGTTTTATTCTATTTTATTATGTTTGATATTTTTGTATTTGAAACTATGCTCAACTATAGCAGAGGAAGAGATATTGTGATAGCTACTGTTAATGTCTGGTTGTTTTAATGTAAAGTACAGTGTTGCCTATGTTGTCCTGTTCTGATCTGCTCTGTTCTGCCCTCTTTTGTTTTATTCTCTTTAAAATAAAAAAAGAAAAATGTATTAGAGGCATTATTGATTAATTAATGTAATTAAAAACACTAAAATCTAGAGGAAAATCATCCTACAATAATGTCAGGGGGCACAGACAAACACAAGAAAAAGAAAAACATAAAATTAGCAGAGAATAAGTTGGATTGCATACAAATATATTCACTTTCAAATATCAGTGTATATGGTGAAAAAAATAAAGTTCCAACAAAACTTTAATAGAATTTATAAAATAATGTACCATGGAGAGTATCTCTGCATTGAAATATAGATATGCACCATCTAAATATGTGTCAGGTATAACAAGTGAATTGAAATTGTGAGCATTATACCACATGCAATTCACATTGACACAATTTCAAAATTGTGAAAACCACATATGAAACACCTACAAAAAGCACAAAGTGCATCATTTAGCATGTCCTTTCCAGCAATGTCCAGTAAAAATCAATGGATTATAATAATTGTATGTCCAATGGTGCTTCTCTCTCTGCACTCAGATAAAAAAATTCTTTCACAGGGCCGGGTATATAGCTCAGAAGCACAGTGCCTGCCTGGCAATGTGAGATTGTGTGTTCGATTCCCAGTTTAAAAATTGCATGTACAAGTGAATTCTCTACTTCAAAGTGATCAGTTTGAGGTTTTAATAATCAGTCACTGTACAAGTTGTCCTTTATAGCATTACTTCACTTTCCATCATTTAAATTCCTGTTATAACATCCAACTTTTAGCACTATAAGTTATAGCTATTCAACAGTTTACTTATTATCACATGACTGTAGATATAAGACAGTAGTTTACACATTCTTGGCAAGGGTCCTAACAATGATTTTCATCATAGCCAATGCTAAAATGCATTTTAAGATTAATTTATGTTAAACTTAATTTTTTTTGTTTTTTTAAACATCCTAAAATGTCTTTGGAATTGTGAGGGTGTGTTTGTTAATTTTGGAATTCACCACGTGACAGTGAAGCTCAATGTGGAGGATACAATTGATCTGTTCCAAGACCTCATATTTAAATTCTCTTTTAATTTAGTATAGTTACATTTTCCTGGTACTTCCTATAAATGAGATAAACTATACAACATTGTCATCTGACTTTACCCTACATCACAAGGGAATCAGACTTATAAAATCTAATCCTAGCAGGAGGCAGAATGAAAACTGCATGCAGCCCTACCCTCAATCCCTTCTCTGTGAGGAAGCAAGGACTTAGCATGACAAATTTTCCATAATATCCCTTTCCTTCTCAAGGGTTGAAAGTTACTGTTTTGTGACTTTCTAATTTTTCAAAAATTAAGCTCTCAGCTTGACACCCCTGATACTTAGACTTCTACTGTCACATTTTATGAGTCTGAAGACACCCAGGTATTTAGGAAAGACATGTCTGAACATAGTTTCATGTGGTGAGGAAACATGACCTATGAGATTGCATATGGTGCATGACCCCTGCATCTCAGGTTCTGTCTCTGCTGAAGAATCTCCACTGGAAGGTTAAAGATTTGCTTCTGAGAGCAAGAGCAAACCTGAGGCCAATATACTATGGCAATGGCAAACACTGGTGCTCATGCACAGAAAAAGAAGAGAGTTGTTTTCCCCTAATTATTCCTCCCAGCTCATATTGGTTGTTGTCAAGCACATACAAAATGAGTCACTTTCCATCTGCTATAAACCAGTTATCCAATAAGAAGTGCAGAGCTCTAAAAATGGACTGGGAGATTCATACTCATCATAAGACACGCCACACATAATCATCACAAAACACTAATCTTTATTCGCTAAGAATTTCCTTCACAGATATTCTTCATATGTAGTAATTCTTTTTCTGATTCTCTTAAATCTTCACAGGAGAAAAAGGAAATATTTTACCTAAAAAGCTCTATAGCAATCAAAGTCACTTGCTCAGAAAGCAATCATATACAAAATTATCTGTACATGGGACATAATCTTTACAGTATTGTGCACCTTGTCATATTCAAGAGTAATATATCATACTCATGGAATTAAAGTGATAATTTATACCACAAAAATAAAAAAAGAAACATAGATAGATAACAATAATCCTAAGAAAGGAGCTATTGAGAAGGAACTGGAGAAAAAATAGTTTTTACATGAAAAGACAAACAAACAAAACAAGACACTGTTTCAAATAATGTTTAAAAAAAGCATTTATAAGATCCTATAATATATGATCTCAGTAATTACAATTTACTCAGAGAGTATGATGAGGACAGTAGCTGTTGTAACAAGATATATTTTGCTTTATATGCTTTTGCATGGTACCTAGTTAATAATCAAGAAAGAGACACAGATATGGCAATAAGAAAAGATATGTTCTCTGTATGGTTGAAAGAAGGTTGTGGGAACAAGCACCTTTAGATACTAAGCTCAGTATCCAAAGCTTCTTGCAGAATTCATGGTGTGAACGTAGAGGGCAGCACTGAAATAGCCAGAGGAAGTTGATAGTTAGCTTTGCTTCTCTTCTGGAGGATAAAACCACAGTCTATGTTATTTTCTCTTTTCCACTGACTGGTCACACAACTTTATTTTCATTTATATTCTTTTACTATTACTAAATTTATTGATACATTTTACATGTACATAATAATCACATTCATTAGAAGAAATGTATATCTCTAGATGATATTTTTTGATTTTTCTTTTTTCTCCAAAAATCTCTCTTCCTTTCAACGAATATTCCTCTCCCATTTGCTAGAGCTTTGCTTCCATTTCCCCCTTTTTTTCCATCTCTTTCTTCCTTTCCTCCTCTTCCATCCATTTTTTCATTATCCTTTGAATATTTTCTTCCTATTTCCATATACTTGGTATACATTTTGGTCCTTACTTACCCTGTCAATTTCTCCCAGTAGAAAACAATGTGATATTTAAACAATTATGTTTTTATCTATCTGATTTTAGACTGTGGACTCTTTTTTCCCCTTCCTTCCTTCCCCCACCCCTCTTCTTAATTCTATTTCTTTTGAATAATTTTTCCTGTTTTAAAATATCTTTCATACATTATGCTCTTTATTTACACATTTGGTGTCTTATACCAGAGAAATGATGTGACATTTACATATGTTAGCCCTATTTATTTCACTTATGAGTATGTTCTTTAGGTGCATCTGGTTATGTAGAAATGTCTCTAGTTTATCCTTCTGTATGGATAAGTATTACTCAACTGTATTTCTTTAAAAAGATGCACATCTTTATTCATTCCTCAGTTGCTGGAAACTCTGGTTACTGCTCAGGTAATCTATTGCAACCTGACCTGTTATAAACATGGAAGTCCATATGGTACCATACTTGATGTGGTATGATGGTTTTAATTGTTCCAGGAAGTCACCCAGAAGGGGAATGGCTGGATCAAATGGGATGTATAATCCTAGTTTTTGAGAAATCTCTACAATCATTTCCACAATGATTGTACCAATCTACACTCCCATCTGTAGTGCAAAAGGATAGCTTTTCCTAGTAACCTCTCCAGTATTTGTGATTGGTTGATTTCTTAATACTCTCCATTCTTTCTGGGGTGAGATAGAATCTCAGTGTTGTTTCAGTTTGCATCTCTTGAATGGCATGTAGCATGGAACATTTTAATTTGACTTTTCTATTTCTCCTTCTTAGAAGTGTATATTCAACTCAGATGCCCATTTTTGGGGCTGAATATTTGAATTTGAAGGCTGTGACTTTTTTCAGTTCTTTATATGTTCTATATAGAAGTCATTTGCCTGAGAGAAAATCAGCTAAAGTTTTTCCCACTCTGTGTGGTGTTTTTTCACTCTGTTTGTAGTTTCTTTTGCTGTGCAAAAAACTGTTAATAAGGCAAAATCCCAGGTTTTGATTCTTTGTAGTATTTTCTCAAGATCTGAGTTTTGTTCATAAAATCTTTGCATACACTTATGTCTTCAAGATTTCTACCTATTCTGCCTTCTAGCAGACTTAATATTTCTTTTAATATTTATATATTTGATCCAATTTGATTTTGATTTAGTGCATGGTGATAGATATGGATCTAGTTTTGTTCTCTGGTATGTGGAATGTCAATTTTTCCAGCACTATTTATTAAAGAGACTATCTCTATTACAGTGAATGTTCTTGGCCACTTTTTTAAAGATGAGGTGCCTGAGTGTGTGTATTGTTCTTTCTGCATCTTCTAATTTGTTTCATTGATTCTCGGGTCTGGATTATGTTGTTGTTTGGTTGATGGGCTTTGTTTTCTGTTCTTTTTTGTTGTTTCTGTACTGTTTTATTTTTGTCTCTATGATGTGTTTTTATTAGAGTATTTTTGCAGTATAATTTCAAGTCAGGGATTGTGAAGCCCCTTGCCATTCCTTGATTCCTAGGATTTTTTTATGCTCTTTTTTTGTCTCTTTGAATTCCAAATAAATTTTGGGAATGTTTTCTCTAGTTGTGTGAAGTTACATTAATAACATTTTGATTGGAATTGCATTAAATATGCAGAAAAATTTTGGGATTGTGATAATATTCACTTTGTTTGTGTCTTCATATCAATGAACAAGAGATATCATCTTGTTTTCTTTTGTTGATTTCAAAGGGAAAACAATAAAATTAAAAATAAAATGGTGTTTCCAAACAAGTTAGTAGAATAAATTCATAATTAACATAATGCATATCATTATCTTAATAGTAGTTACTCAGAATTAAAATATATAGGCATGAAATATTGTACAAACTATATTAGTATAAATCTTTCTTTAAAGTAAATCAAGAGAAAGTAGCTTTTCTCTTACGCATATCTTTTTCCTTTTCCCCTCTTTCCTTTTCCCCTTCCACATCAGTTTCTTTTTTCTTTTCAACAATTTCTTCCCAATTCATAATATTTATTGGACACTTTGGATCTTACTTACTCATTCTGTTTCTCACACTTGTGAGACAACATGATGTTTACACATGTGGATCTGATTTATTTTACTTATGAGTATGGTGTGAGGATGCATCCATTTACCTGTAGAAGTCTCAACTTTATCATTCTCTATGACTGTTTTGTACTCCATTACATATCAAAACACATTTTTTATTCATTCCTTGCTTAATGGCTGCTTAGCTTGATTCCAAGATTTAGCTATTACAAATTTTTCTATCAGAAACATAGGTGCAAATCTATATGCTTTCATTAATTTGTGAAACTACTCTGAAGAGGAGTAGCTGATTAAAATGAGACTTCTAATTCTTGTTTTATGATGATTGTCCACACTGATTTCCATGGAAGTTGCACCAATGTGCACTCCCACCAGCAGTGGAAAAGCGTTCCCCTTCTTCATGCCCCTCTTTGCTTTTATCATTGATTTCCTGATGAGAGACATTCTTTCTAGGCTGAGATAGACTCACAGTGTTGTTTTAATTTGCATCCCTTGAATGACCAATGATGTTTAATATTTTTCACGTATATATTTCCCATTTCTGTTTCTTCATCTTAGAAGTGTTTATTCATCTCAGATGTCTATTTTTATATTAAGTCTTTGAATGTCAGAAGCCTTATTTTTAAAAATTGTATGTATCTTTTTGATAAATGTCCTTTGTCTGAGGAAAAACTGGTTTTAATATTTTTCTACTCTGTGAGTTGTCTTTTCACTTTATTGGTAGTTCCTTTTGTTGTGCACAAGCATTTTAATGAGATCACATTTACTGACTCTTCATTGTATTTCCAGTGTTTTCTGGAATTTGTTCATGTAGTCTCTGCCTGCTCTGTGTCTTCAAAATTTCTATCTACTTTCTCTTCCTAAAATTCAGTGTCTCTGTTTTAAAATTTAGATCATTGATCCATTTGAACCTCAGTTTGGGGCAGGTGATAAATATGGGTCTTTGTTCTGTCTTTGGTGTGTGGAAATCAGGTTTTTCAGCACCATTTATTAATGAGTCTCTCTTCCAGTGAATATGTTTGGTTTCAACACCAAACATAAGATGGTTGAGTGTGTTTGGATCTGTGTCTGCATCTTCTATTCTGTTCCACTGACTCTCAAGTCCAATTTTTGCCAGTACTATGCTGATTTAGTCCCAGTAGCCTTGCAATATAACTGCAGATCATGAGTTCTTATGTTGCTTCATTTGTCATGTTGCCCAAAATAATTTTTCCTATTCTTGGACTCTTCTGGTTTAAAATGAATTTAGCAATGTTTTCCTTCTTTGGTGAAGTTACATTAACAGCATTTTGATTGGAATTGCATTAAATATGCATAATAGTTTTTGCATATGATCATTTCCCTATAATTGTTTTTCTGATCCATGAACAAGTGATACCTTTCCATTTTCTGGAGTCTTCTTTCATCTAATTTTTAAAATTATTATAATTTTCAACATAGAGCTCTTTGATTTCCTTTCTTTCATTGATTCCTAAGTATTTCAATTTTTGATGCTATTTTGAAAGCTGTTTTTGCCCTAATTTCTCTCTCGGTTTGTTTATTGCTAGGGTGCAGGCATACTATTCATTTTTGAGTATTGGCTTTGCATCTAGCTACACCACTGAATACAGTTAGTATGTCTACCAACACTTTGGTGAAATTTTAAAGGTCTTCTTTTAGAGTATCACGTCATTGGCACATAATTATAATTAAACATCTTCCTTTGTTATCATTGTTTGTTTTATTTCTCTGTCCTATCTAATCACTCTGGCTAATGACTCTGGAAATATATTGAATAGGGTTGGTAACAGTGGGTATCCTTCTCTGATTTCAGAGTGAAACTTTTCAGGTGATGTGTATTTAGTATGATATTAGCTGTTATTTTGTCATTGATGACATTTATCACATTGAGTTAAGATGATGTATTCAAATTTCCTCTAGGATTTTTTCCTGAGAGACTGCTGAAATATATCAAGTGCTATTTATCTGTATGTTGAAATGATCATTTGATTTTTGTCTTTTAATCTGTTGTCATATTGTGCTATATTTATTGATTTTC